>CAJPEV010001478.1:50211-65185 GCA_905338385.1 Darwinula stevensoni
TCAAATCGAAAGTGCGAAGACACGCGTTTGGTCAAGAAGCAGTAGGTTCCAGCCTCAAGGATTCTTCATATTCCATGACAGACATCGTCTAAGTTCTGTTCGTGAAAGAAAACGGTTCTCTCTTAAGAGAACTCGAACATGGGGACGTCGATGAACTAACAGCGTCGTGCCCTTCGTCGTATGCCTGGCATCCCCAGATCCTGCCTCTCGAAACGACAGTTAGTTTCATCCAGGAAGCGCTGGCGTTTCGCCTATCCAAATAGACTTCCACATGAAAACGACGAATTCAGTTACGCCGTGGCCAACTATTTCCCCTTCCAAATCATACTCGAGCAAACATCCGTTGTACGTCGAGCCGAAGAGATTTTTCCAAAGAGCTACTAGCTACTGGTAGGGAGTGTGCGCGGCGTGTGATCACTTGAGAGTAACAAAGAGAAACAAAGGCCTCTCGCAGTAGAGAAAGCGTGCACGCGGGAAACACGTGAACCCCACGCGGCACTGTTACGCACATGGCGTGGGACAGGAACGAGACCTACATGATTATCGATTTCATGTCCTTCAAACCAGGGTTGGTAAACAGGGAGGGCTATGACCACAGACCTTCCCACCCTCAGGTCGCAACAGCTGTAGGGCAATAAAGAATTTGCATTTTTTCCTCCCACAATGCATAGGAGAGCGATGAAAACTGATTTTAACCTAGAATTGAGATGGAAGAAATGGAAACGGGCGCGAAAGAGGTGGAGGTGTTCAGGAGGTCGCAGCTGGACTTGGGCCCTCCCACTGCTGAGTCTGTTCCGCCTCTACTGCTTTTAATTACGACTATCTAGACTGTCAAGTTCACGGGGAATTTAGTATTCATTATCAGAGATGCCACTATCATAAATTAGTCTTTCACCAACAAGAATAAACATTGCTTTGCGATCGGACCTGCATATATGGTTTATATTATGAGGGGCGCTCAAGTTTTGAAAAAAAAAACTTTATTCCCTTATTGGCATAACCTATATGCCCCATACTTGCACACCCTCTCAGATATGAAAGAAGGTTGTAGGCGTGTTTTACAGTGGGAATAGTCGATGAATAATTTCACGTGTGTCATCAACTTGACTCCTTATGAAGTATCATCACTTAAACTGTGGAATCCGATTAAGGACGTATGATGAAAACGTATTCCAAGCATGCCATAAAATAATCTGAGAAAAAATGTGGCTAGTTAGTTGTACACTTTTAAAACACTTCTACCGATATGAGTGCTTCGACCAAGCTTTCAATTCACTGTTAAGAGTGCACCTCAGTCTGAAAGCCTTACAAGTGTTACATATAAGCCTGAAAGTGTTTCATTAAGTACCAGATCAGGATACAATGCTGTGTGGATGGATGGAGGGAGCGAGAGGGGGAGAGAGAGAGAGACCCCTGAGGCTCGTGCAAGTATGAAGTTTATCATTCTTGCCAATAGAGAAATAATGTGTTGCCAAAATTTATATCGAATCTCCCTCGTAATACAAGCCATTATTTGCAGATCCGATCTCAAAGGAATGTTCATTGGCATGGCGAAGAACCAAATCATGATATTGACAATTCTGATGAATGCTATATTGCCAGTGGACTTGACAGATAGTCGGAGTTAGAAGGTCGTGGACAATCACGCGTGCTAAAAATCTCATTCCGATAATACACACTACGTAGATTTTTCTTGAGAGATATCAAACAGCGTTCAGAAGTGCATATTAGAAATCAGTAGCACTCGGTTCCATTCCCTGGTAATCCTAGAGGGAAGAATGAAATGGTTCCCATATAATCCCACTGTAAATATTTTTTTGAGTGGTTTCTTTTTTGTCACAAGTACCGTAACACCTTTCCTCCGCCCCTTAATCCCCTCGCCCTTCCTTTGTCAACTTGAATCAAGCCTTTTTTTGGCCAAACCAAACGTTTTTCTCCATCCTATTCCCATTTCCCCATCTTGAATGAGAAATATACGTTTTAGCGAGCGAGATTCGAATGCGATCGTCTTTTGAAGTTATAAGATAAATCCCCTCTGCAACGGAAGGAGGCTCTCAATCTGACTGAGGTTCCGTAAACTGGGACAGAGGTTTCTCATCTTTTTTCGATCTCTTCATCTTTTCCGTCTTTCTGCTCAACAACCCTATTCTGTAGACCCACTTTGATCTAATTAATATATATATAAACGTCTAAAATTGAAATCTGCGATTTACTGTACATTCGGATTGACTCCGTCCTTTCTTTGGATATAAGGAATGGATTTTTCTGGGGAAACTGCATTTTGAGCTCACGAACATATTTCGAAAAAGTTCGAAATGAGCCCAGTTTCCAAGTACATTATTTCTTCGTGAATGAAGATGTAATATCTCGATGTTTCAACAGATGGCAGTCCAGTGACTTGTGAAGTCATATTGACGTCATCCATGGCGCTAAAAGCGATTTACGTTCGAGGCTCGGGATGGGATTTCAAGGCAGATTTCTATCCATATTCGTGTACCGAGTTGAGTTCAACAAAGATCAGACAGAGATAGGCCTAGGCATTCAAGCCGAAGTTTGTAGATACCGGATGGGCACAAGAATGTCAACTAGCATAGTCTGAGCCTAACGTTACATTATATTGGCCCCGATCAATGCATCTCGTATTGCATCTCACTAATCTCATTAAGGAGAATATTAATGCGATAAAATTCCATGTAACTTGACAAATATAGGGAGTTGCGTGGCCCAGGCCGCTAATAAAAACGTGGCCTAGGCTAAGTCTAACGTTATGCTAAGCTTCTATACTCTGTTCTTTATCAGGGTTCCTAAAAGTTATTTGTTTAATTGGGTAACCAAATGGTTTTTTTTCTAAATGGTAGCTAAAAGCCTGTCTTGTTTAGCTGCTGCAAAATATCCTCCCCCCCCTGTTCCCAGACATGAGAAGTTGTAGGTGTCTTCTAGGCATGCCAGAAGAGGCAAAAAGGAAAGTGTTTCTGCATAATAGGCTAACAGGCACAAGAGTGTCAAGGCCCATGGAGACCTTTGGAACCCTAGCTAACCTTCCCCCCTCTATCTTAACTCCACCATTGAGTAACCTGATGAACCCAAGTAACCTTAGGAGACTCAAATTTACTTCAGTAGTTACCCTGGGGATGTGCTTCCCAGGTTGCATCTGACTTTTTTGTCACCATTACAGTCATCGATCAATGGAGTTAACATATTTCGGACAGCCAAAAAAGAGGACACCTTCTGATCGGATGGAAATTTGAAAGCACAAAAAGGGGGACACATCTGAGAAAACCTGAACGTATCATAACCAATAAGAAGCCTTTCTTCTGGACAGAAATCTTTTAACATCTTTTAATTGAAACTTGGCCTAATTACAATCCTCAAGTGAATCAGACTGAGTTTATGGAATAATTCAGCTGGTTAACACAACCTAGTCTAATCTGAATCACTATAAAGGTGACACTTGGGGCTAAGCTTTTGTCAAAAAATTATGGCATGCCAGCTGTTAGCATAGCATTTTTCTTAAACTGATTTGATGATTCTGCTTCCAACAGATTGGCTCAATTTACTTTCAAGATAAAGAGTCCAACCATAGACTGCCATGGCTTCTGTTGGGCTTAGTCGTCGCTCCAGTACAGCAAGAAAGCCTAACCACCAGCCGTTAATAGTTTCTAAATCATTAGGTTCTAGGCCCAACGATGGACCAAGCAACAGGCCTGGCCGTGGTGGCTCTGATTTGGATGGTCCTTCAAATGAAGTTTGTGTGAGTGGCTCAGTTCAAACACAGATGCCTGGACCTTCAAGATTTCCAAATGATGTCTCTCAAAGTTTCAAAGGCCAGGAGTTTCCTGACAACTGTCATTCTCTTGAGAATCATTTGGGACAGGAAAGACCCAGACAGATTCAAGAGAGTTCCAAGAAGCATCGTGAAATGGAGGAGCAGATTTTCAGTCAGGATACTGATTCAAGTGAAACCAAAGTTTCATTACATCATGTTGTTGAACTGAACAATAGTGGAAACTTGGCTGAGCTTCGCAAGCGTCTGTCTCGTACGCCAAGCAGTAGGGTAAGTTTAAGGAACTATCTTTCTTGTTGGCCACTTGTCTTTGCAAAATGAATCTGTTGCTGTCATTTTCCTTTGAGGAACAATCTGACCCATACCCTTCTCTTCTTCCCCCCCCCCCCCCAAAATCCACTAAGTTAAACAGCATTCAAACCCACAGCAACACAATTTGGAATATTTATATAGGAACTTTAGCCTTCTACCAGACAACTTAAAGGTTTACTAGTGAATTATTTGGTTGGATAAATATGTCACTTTAATATTTTTCCTTTATCTATCCATAAAAGTAAGTGCCTGAAATAGATAAAATATGAAATGAGTGTTTATATTGAAATTGTAAAAATGAGAGAGGATATTGGGGATAGGGTGTTCAATGTCAGCAGAAGGTAAATTAATAACTGTGTCTTGATTATGTTGAACGTTTTTTGGCTTTGATTTCCTTTTGAAGTGTTTAAAATTAAAATTTACATTTCTTCAATTGCCATGCATAATTTTATCTGCATTCTTCATGATGTGAGTTGAACTTGTTATTATGGAGGTGATTGGCATACTCATTATATATTCAAAGGATATCACATTTAATTTTTGTAATTTCTTTAAAATTGTCTGATAGATTTTGATTTTTATCAACTTCACAAGGAGCAAAACAGATTTGAAAAGTTATTTAATGTGATCTGAACAGCCAGCATAACCAATCATCTATTGGTGTTGATTTGTGCCTCTCATGCTATTTTCATTCATACTCAGTATGCATTAATTGTAAAGCAGTTATGATGGTGAAGTCTGAGGAAGTCATGCCTTCTTTTTGAGACTGATTTACACAGCACTGGAGGTGCTTATGGATGGGATATATATTTTAAATATCTTTAACAGTTTTCATTGTCTTAACATTTTCTATTTTCATTTCCATTTTACATCTAAATGTTTACTTTCATCTGTCCCAAAGTAACCTCATGAAATTTTGATTGTTTTGTATAGACCAGGGGTCTCAAACTCGTTTAGGTGTGTGGGCCACCTCATCAAGATTTTCCCTGATTGTGTATAATGGGCCTAAAACGTTTCTCTCTCGGTGTACACAAGTGGGTCGTGGCCCGTGGGCCATGAGTTTAAGACCCCTGGTACAGACCATCAATTCAGTAGCTGTTGTCTGTCATTGCAGATAATTTATTTCAATTTTGAGGTAGTTGTCTTCACTCTTGTATATCATTCCCTTTACATAAGATGTTTGACCTGCATAGAATTTAACTGTAAGGCAAGTATTTTACTTTTACAAATGAGATATTCACAAATTTAAAAAAAAATTTTAAGGCTTACATTTACAGTAATGGATGCTGGAACGACATGCATGTTCCATGCTGGAATCTTTGCTCCCTTGTTTCTAATGAGGTTTTAAATACTTTGCCTCTGGTTTTATTGAGTACTCATTTATGCTAGTGTAGTCATTCAAATGCTCCATCTGAAATGCAGTNAGTACTCATTTATGCTAGTGTAGTCATTCAAATGCTCCATCTGAAATGCAGTTATTCAGGATGTTGGATGAGGCCATATCTCGGGCTGCAAAATCCCTTAATCAGGCAGTGGCTGCAATCCTGAAGTGTTCACCTGAGAGCTCAGATGCCATCTTCAGTTCTAAAGGAGAAGTGAGTTACATAAGTTTGTTATTTCTAAATAAGCAGGGAAAGTTCCTGGGGTTATCTAGAGCAATGCAACTATAGTGAGTTATATAGTTGTATTCTTGTAGCTCTTTGAGATGGACCTGTAATGTTTCTGTTACCCTCATGGGCTTGAAATTTTCTCCAGTTTCTTCAGAGTGACAAGACTCTGACTGCTCCATTCTCTTGTGGAAATGAGGGGAAATCTTGAGGAACTTATTGCAAACTCTTTTATTAATTGTGAAATGGGTGAAATCAGAAAAGGCCAGCCCAAAGAATTAATTTATTCAAGGTGATATTGATGTGACCTGGATGATGTACAACAACGTTAAGGTTTTCCATCTACTCAACTACTAGCATGGGCTTCCATCTGTTTCAATGTCCAACTTCTTTTTAATACTTTTCCATGACTTGCCTTGGCCACATGTATTTCAGTGATGTTTCATATCTCTTGAGAACATATTGTCCTATGCACTGGGTGAGTTTCATGAAAATGTGACCGTAAGAGATTTTCTGCAGGTCATTCTTGCCATAATCTTGTGAATTTTATTCTTGGAGCATATAAATACTGACAAATGTAGAGAAAATCAAGCCAAGAATTATTATTACGTTTTTGAAAGAAAGAAAATGAATGTGCTGAAATGCATATAGGATGCTAAGCAGACTCCAGGGTCTTAGAATCACTCAGAGCTATCAACTATCAGCAGGACTATCAACTGCATTGTATTGGGAGTTCAAAGCAAAGTATTTTTTGCATTTGAATTAAAATAGTATCCAATTATGGTAAGAGTGATGTGCTGACATGCAACAATTTTATTTCAGTTGAAAATACCTCAGAAAGAGGTAATACATTCACAGAAGTGCTGCTGTAATCAATTTTGGATTTCACTTATTCAATATTTCACTTATTCATAAAAACAATCTTGAACAAGACTCACTGCTGATATTTTTTTCATGCTTTACAAGCATTTCGTCAGCAAGATTTCTTTTCATGCAAGTATTTTCATGCTTTGTTATATTTTCAGATCTATCTCCATTTGATGAGAATGCTCCAAGGAGATGACCTGCAAACAAAAGTTTCCACCGATTTGAAATGGGTTCTGAGCAACTCCATTGACTATTTCTCTGTGAATGGTGCTGTGGAGATTTCACAGGCTATAATGACAGATATAAAAGATGGGAGGGATTATCGAGGAGGGTGAGTTTCCATTTGCTTCTTCTACCCTTTCAATATTTTTTAGGTGTGGAATGGATTTTTCTCAGGAGTAGGCCTACATTCATCATGATGAATTTTGATTGTTTTCTTGCAAAGAGAAGAAAGAGTTCAGACTTAGCAGAGGTTGTCTGACTCACTACACCTTGTTTGAAGAGAGCAAAATGAGACAAATGTCATGTTAACCCCTTACATGTGAGCTACAATACTATAAACACGGTTTGACAAAAAAGATACCAACAGCTATTAACCTGTGTCTCTGCTCTTACTGGAGTTTCATTCACAATACTTGTGTTGCACATAGATTGAAATGTTCCCAACAGACCTACAAAATTTCAAACAAATAGCAATTATTTAAACAAATTATTTAAAAAATTGAAAGTTGAAATTGAGCTTGGTGCTTCAGTCACTTCAGAGTGCCTATACTCTGCCTACTTTATTCTCTGATGCTAACTTCAAAATGGACTTTTAGCAAATTATTACGTATCCAGTAAGTAAGTAACCAGTAGCTAGTTCCTTTTCGAACAGTGCGACAGTTGGTTCTTCTCAAGTAGGGAATTTCCCTAAAGTCACCTTCTCTTCAAGTTACACCAGACCAACTATAAGTGTGCAGTATCGAGACCTTTCTTCCAGTTGTCTAATCTGTTCGGAGCTCATCTGTCCAACTTGTTTTAAACATGTACTCATAACCTTTTTTGGCTAAATTAATTTGGATGATATTTTGAAGGTCAGTTAGAAACATATCAATCTATCCATATAGCAAGTTCATTGAAAATGGCTCCATTGTGAGTAAAGACATAATGCTTGCTTGTATTTTTTTTGCCATTTTTGCAACATCCTGGATATATTAAAAGAATTTGATGTCCTATCAATGAATCCTCCTGTGCCCTGCTATGAACAAATGTTTGGTCCAGAACTATGATCTTCAATTCACTTGTGACATTGGCTAATGGGCCAATAAAAAACAATTCTGGTTGTCCTGCTAAACCTTAGGGAGTAATTTTAGATTTTTTCCTTGGTCAATGATTTATGCATAGGTCATTCATTCATTGGTCATCGATCAAGGAAAAGCTTGTCACGCTGTCAACCAAGAAGAGTTCATCCCTTAAAGGGATTTCAGTGGAAGAGAAGTTCAATGTGGTCTGGTTGATATTCACCGCAGTATTGAGACCTTTCTTCCAGTTGTCTAATCTGTTCGGAGCTCATCTGTCCAACTTGTTTTAAACATGTACTCGTAACCTTTTTTGGCTAAATTAATTTGGATGATATTTTGAAGGTCAGTTGGAAACATATCAATCTATCCATATAGCAAGTTCATTGAAAATGGCTCCATTGTGAGTAAAGACATATTGCTTGCTTGTATTTTTTTTGCCATTTTTGCAACATCCTGGATATATTAAAAGAATTTGATGTCCCATCAATGAATCCTCCTGTGCCCTGCTATGAACAAGTGTTTGGTCCAGAACTATGATCTTCAATTCACTTGTGACATTGGCTAATGGGCCAATAAAAAACAATTCTGGTTGTCCTGCTAAACCTTAGGGAGTAATTTTAGATTTTTTCCTTGGTCAATGATTTGACTGGTGGAGGAATCTCAGGAGGAATTCATCATGTGTGCATCTCACCTACAGGGTGTCCCAGAAACCCTGCCCCAAGTTTGGACAGAAATTAAGACTAAGTGAATGGACTCATCAAAATTTTATTAGTAATATTTATTTTACCTAGCATCTAGCAGAATAAGGAAGCAGGGATTCAATCTTTGCCGCTCAAATTGGTTCCTATTTTGATATTGACACTTATGGCATCACCAGGGAAAGTCATCCACTGCTTTCTGGCACATGTCCAAACTTATTGCATTCAGTTTGGCAGAGATGGCGTTAATGAGGTCAGGGATGTTACAGTGTTTGGTAGCTTACACCTTCTCTTTAAAAAAAACCAAACAACCAGTAATTATAAACTGTCAAGTTTAACAGCATTTGTTAGTAAACAGAACAAAAATGTTGGGCATGTTCATAAAAAAAAAATTAGGATATGATTCCACTGATGTATACAGTCATGACAAGAAAATATCAATTTTTTTCACTTGACAGATGCCCCCAAAAGATTTTTTGTAACAAGTTCAGACAGGCCTATGTAGATTTGGCAAGAATGAGGAAAAGAACCAGCAGGGGAATCCTAATCCTATAAATCCTATTCCAGCAAACATGTGGAATGAATGTCAATAATTTATATGCCCAGCAGCCAAACTATGCTATATATATGATGCAATATTATGCAACAGAATGAACATTTAATTTTATGTTAAAATATGTTCCATAACCTTCATATCTGAAGATATGAAAGGGCCTTTTTGATCTGTGATCACATGGTGTGACCAATGCATTCACATGTCTGCTACATTTAATAGGTAGTTGATCAGTAGGACTGAGTGACTGATGGTAATTCTAACCATGTTTTTGGGGTATTGAGTTCAGGAAAAAATCTTACTTTTAAGGTATGTCCCCTCTGGAAAAATTTTTGTTTGGATGTTTTTTCCCAAGGCAGCAAGATGGCAAATATAGGTAGCTGCATTTTGTTTAATCTGTAGTTCTTTGGTTATTGATTTGAGGGTAATAGTTACTTTTCAGGTTTGCCCTCTGGGAACTTTTTTGCAAGAGGGAAATATTTCAAGAAATTGTTTAGCTTCAATGAAATGGAGTGACAGAAAACTGAAACTTGGTATATAGGTACCTGTTGAGATGCAGTTTTCAGGGAAAATCATATTTTAAAGATGGATTCCCTGGGGACATTCATTTTGTGGGGAGACATTTTCCAATATATTTTTTTGTCCCTGTGAAAAAGGAAGATGAATAAATATGAAATTCTAAGACTTTATACAGGATGGGCCAAAAAAAAGTGGTCATCTTTATTACTCCACAGCCCTGGTCCCTAAGAGTTTGCTAAAATTGCAATAGCACCTTTGTATTCATTCAACTTTCAGCAAAAGAATGAAGATTCACATAAATTCCACTAAGAAAACAGTTCCTATTAAAAAGATTTCCATTTGTTTAATGTTGATAACATCAGGTTGGAAATGATGTCACAAAAATAATCAGAGGTAACTTCTAGTCACAATCAAAAGTACCTATGACCCATGATGTGTGATCACATTGGTAGGCATGAGGTTTGAAGTCAGTTGTTTCAAATGCATAGGTCATTTTCTAAGATCAAGTACCAAAGGTGCAACCATTGCATTGTTTAAAATACAACACATATGCACTCATGGCTTTGGTTGCATGCTTTGGTACCTCCAAAGCAGGGGTAGACTTAAGAATCTTCTTCTTTTGCTGCATATTCTTTCATAGTATTACCCCTTTGAACTCTCTTTTTTTTTCCTAATGCTGTAACAAACATTAGACATGATCTGGCAGTAATGCGTAAAGGTCAAGAGTTGATGTCAAGATTTTATTTTTCTGGTGGGGCTTTGTCTCCACTAGTCAGTTTTAGTCTTAGAGTTTGCTTAGACAGCAATATAAAAAAAAAATGCATTCCAAAGTGGCAATCCCTAGGAAATCACCTGGGTGACACAATTAACCCTTCACCACATTCATGCCCAGTGACTGCAGAACAATATGGACTTAAAAACGTAATATTATGGTTCTCAGCGTCATGTGGTTAACTGTTGAGTTTTAATGTGGATTCTGAACTTATTTTGTCTGGTTTTTATCTTTCTGTCATTCTCAATTATTTTTTTTGAAATAGAGAAATACTTTCAATAAAATGTTCATAAAACAATTATATTTTGATTATAACTGATGAAACTGAGACCATTTCCCAGAAATAAATAATGTGCATGAGAACAAAGCACAATGGCATCCACTTGAGTATACTTGGGCATGTCTTTCAAAAGGTTAAGGGGAGTTGACCACATGCACTATTTACATTGGATTAAGGTTTTTTCAATTTGTGTACCCTCACTTATTTTTCAACAATAATAGCAGTCATACATGAGACTAATCTTTTGGCCACTAAGAAGACTCAGGAATACAGTGGACCAAGTTGTTAGGGAAGCCTTGACTACCTTGCAAATCTTCTTGTAATTGGAAATTGTTGCTTCCTTTGTAATTGTAGATTTCTGGCTGGTTACCAACAGTCCTAACCTCTTGTAGTAGCCTTTTTTCATTCATCTACCTTTTGTATGGATTGTGATGCATTTACTAATTTAACCTTTGCAGTTCTTTGTCCCATTGGGTGGGCTGTTGGTCATAGTGTTCTAAAAAAAAAGTAAATCACAAAGGGTTAAGGGTGCATGCAAAGTGCTGCAGTATAACTAATACGGTGTAAACTTTCAGGTGGTTGGAGTTGCTCCCTCAGGTACTCGGTGCCATTGAGGAAAAGGCAAATGGAGAAAGCATATCATTTGACCACAATACCATGTCTTCATCTGCCTATAAAGCCCATGTCATCAATACCATTTGCAACCTGAGATGGGATCTCCATTGTGTTCCATTCATTGCAGCCATGTTTGTGTAAGAGTGATTTTCATGATGCTTTTCCCTACATTTTTAATCCTGCTTTAAAGGAGTTTAGGTTACCTATGAGAACATGCAATTTATCATCTTTATTATTGTTTAGTCTAGTTTTTTGACATGGGGAGCAAGGGCATGTCTGCTGACAGAAACTTAGGATATTTGAAGTTAAGGCATTCTGGAAGTCATTGCAATGATTGAAACAGTTCCTATTCTGATTTGATTTTGTATATGCCATATTGTCTTTGCTTTTGTTCCTTTCTGTCAACTTAAATTCTGCCACTTTTTTAACATTCCCATTTTATTCAATTTTGACCTGCAGATTTCAATTGAAGCATAATTCCTAGAAAGGTCTCTATGTATCAAGCAGCAATGGAAAAGCTCAAGTTTCCATTCTTGTTTTTTTTTGGTTTATGAACATCTCTCAGACATTAAATCCTAAAGATTTCAAATGTGACCTGATGAAGGTAGGGTGCAGACTGCCTTGTTTAGGAGGTTGAAAACATTTTTGAAAGTAGATGAGAGAAGGCAGAACAAGATAAAATGGGTCATGTGAGTAGTACTAGGCCTTGGCACAGTAAAAGAGCTAATATAAATAGGAAATTAATGCCAGTGGTCCTGAACTTCATCTGTTGGGGATAGATTTGACAGAGAGAGAGAGAGACAGATCAATGAAAAATTAGAGAAAGCAAATAAAATGGAGCCTAGGTGTGAAGATAAAGAGGTAAAAGTGCAAGAGGAGGAAGAGGAGGGTGATCAGGAAGAAATTTCAGAAGAAGCCTTCCACTCCTGGAAGGCTTCTTCGGAAATTTCTGTCTCAAGTGGTCCTTCTTGGAGAAAATTGACCCTGTGGGGCAATTGACTATCTTTGGCTATTATTGACTGAGAAAGTTTTTATGTCTCAAAGTAAAGCCAAGATAAAATTGTATCAGACTTTTATTAAATTTTCTGCATATTTAATTGCCCCCAAAATAAATATTTTAATAAAACAAATTTACAGGAGAGATTTCAAGCATTTGGAAACATGGCTTTGCAAGGCTATGACATAAGCTTCTTTCCTTACAGTTGCATGATTTTCACTTTACAACTTGTACTTCTCTTAAGGCTCACATAAATGTGAGTGGAACTTCATTTGTCAAGGAAATGTAAACTAAACAATAAAATTATTTAATATGGCCAATTAGGAACAGTTTATCTTCAGTTTTAGTCAACTGAACTACTAGTGATATACTGAAATTGAAATGCAAATGGATGGCATTAATTCACTAAATGTCTGGGTTTTGTGTTACTGCTGTTGCAATTGTGCTCTTGCACTGTTACAGTGACATGCCAATGTCTCCTGAAGAAGCAGGCTTTGTGATCACAAAGCTTTTCAAGGCTGTGGTAGAGCTCCCAGTTGTGGATGCTCCTCCTGTTGTGCACCATATGCTCCGCCTCTGCAAGCATCACCATCGAGGATATTTGCTGACAAAGTTGTCTGATCATTTTGGCAACTTATTTGAACAATGTCGAAAGGAAGATAGTCAAGATTTAGGTAAGTGTTGACTAATAGGTTTGACCTCTCCATAAATGTTACTTAAGAGGGTCATCCCAAAAGTAATGCCTCTGATTTTGCTTACTACAAATTACTTGTGGCACAAGCTTGAAAATGCACAAGCAGATACTTTCTGGATAGAGCTGGATGTTCCCAATGTTACTTCTAAAATTTCCTTTGACATTTATGCATGTCACTTATATTTACTCTTGCCTTGGTAGTTGTTCACCATCCAGTTCATTTGATAAATTGCATTTTGATAAAAAGATGCAGATCTGAAAACACATGTGCTACTGGACACAATGGTAGGAACCATTTTTTCTCTAATCTGGCTGTCCTAGGGCATGTATCATAACCAAGGGGGGTCAGAGAGACCCCTCTTAGGTCTGCGCAGAAACGCATTTTGGGGGGTGGAATGCCTCACACTTTCAGGTATGCTGTGGAAGTCGACAGGGTAGCGAAATGTGCCTTTGGCATCGGAAACTGGGCAAGATCATGACATTGTGAAATTTGAAAATATCCTCTACACCAAAAATCTATCTTTTTGTGATGGGTTTTGTGAATTTGATGTCCAGTCATCTCACATTAGATTGGAGCTGTCATGAAAATCCTTTTCCCGTCACCATTATTCTCATTTTTTTCATTTCAATTCCTAATAATCCTGGTTCATCCTCACTGCATTTCCCCTGTTCAGATATCTCAGTCTAGAAGAGTTCTGGTAGGTATGAAGATCCCAATAGTCGATGGATGTGTGGGTACTTGTATAGTGGAACATTTCGATGACATCATCATGTGCGCAAGGATTTTACCCCCCCTCTCTGATCCCCCTTGATCATGACCCAGAACCTGAAACTATGGTGCACTCCTTTAATTTGATAAATTGCATTTTGATAAAAAGATGCAGATCTGAAAACACATGTGCTACTGGACACAATGGTAGGAACCATTTTTTCTCTAATCTGGCTGTCCTAGGGCATGTATCATAACCAAGGGGGGTCGGAGAGACCCCTCTTAGGTCTGCGCAGAAACGCATTTTGGGGGGTGGAATGCCTCACACTTTCAGGTATGCTGTGGAAGTCGACAGGGTAGCGAAATGCGCCTTTGGCATGGGAAACTGGGCAAGATCATGATATTGTGAAATTTGAAAATATCCTCTACACCAAAAATCTATCTTTTTGTGATGGGTTTTGTGAATTTGATGTCCAGCCATCTCACATTAGATTGGAGCTGTCATGAAAATCCTTTTCCCGTCACCATTATTCCCATTTTTTTCATTTCAATTCCTAACGATCCTGGTTCATCCTCACTGCATTTCCCCTGTTCAGGTATCTCAGTCTAGAAGAGTTCTGGTAGGTATGAAGATCCCAATAGTCATGGATGTGTGGGTACTTGTATAGTGGAACATTTCGATGACATCATCATGTGCGCAAGGATTTTACCCCCCCTCTCTGATCCCCCTTGATCATGACCCAGAACCTGAAACTATGGTGCACTCCTTTAAATGGATGTGTGGGTACTTGTATAGTGGAACATTTCGATGACATCATCATGTGCGCAAGGATTTTACCCCCCCTCTCTGATCCCCCTTGATCATGACCCAGAACCTGAAACTATGGTGCACTCCTTTACTCATGTCCTGAATCTGTCTCAGCAACCCCACTCTCACTTGGGTTTACCCTTATTCCATTTTTGCACATTAGTTTTTATTTGGCAGGTGATGCTCTAAGTTAGTGGTTCCCAAACTGTGGGTCACAAATGGCTTCAAGGTGGGTTGCAACAAGTTTCCCATGATACAAAAGCAATATCTGCATATGCCAATCCCGAGTGATGGTATTAGCTTGGCCCTTGCACACTTCTATTGACACCTGCGGGCGTCCCCTCCTTCCTTCTCCTTCCACCTTACTCTCAATTCAAAGAATATCCCCCTTCTTGTAAAGGCGACATGGGCATTGCTTTCCTTCACTATCATATATCTGTGTAAAACAGGATTCTCTGCTCTGACTTTGATTTTTTTTT
>CAJPEV010001479.1:0-65168 GCA_905338385.1 Darwinula stevensoni
CCCCCCCCCCCCCCCCCTCCCCCCCCCCTGCCACCCAGTTGGGATGGCTTGGGCCATCTCCCCCGCGTTCGACCTCGTGCGTCGTTCTCAGATTCCATCGTCTTCCGTTCAGCAGAGCTGCTGTTACTGAATGAAAATGTATCCGTATTTTTTTGTTACGCTTCCCTTGTAATCCTTGATCTCTGGATTTACTTCCGGATGACCAGAAAGAACCTGTCTGCACAGGGCGGAGGGTTGCTCCGAGGAATTTCGCGCCCGGTTCCATCGCCGGTCACACGATTTTGAACTTAGCTTTAACTTTGAACTCGAGAAACGAAATGCGTAACGAAGGCAAAAGTAATGGCAACAATTAATTTCCTATCCGTTTATTGCCTCAAACTGAGGGATCCCCATTAGAGGTGTTTAGACCTCGTCCCAGTGTGAAGCCGTCTGATCTCACTGCAGTGTGCCGAACAATTCAAACGCATTCTTTAATTTATCTTTAAATCTGCATTCTTTTGATCAATCCGAGAAAGATTCAGTTCACACTATTGAAAGGGCAATCGAACCTTGCCCAATCGTATTTGTCTGAAGTCGGCATCTACGGACGGATCAGTTCCTCTATTCTCTCTGAGGACGAAAATGGGGGCGGGGCGGGGCGGGGGGGGGTCTATATTTCACTGCCAGAGACATCTAGTACTGGCGGAGTGAAGTTCTCCACCAGCCACGCTTTATGATGGAAATCCAGTCTTTTTTTTTTCAGACCAGTATTTCCATAGGTCTGGGCAGAATTTCATTGCACATGCCAGTTTTAATAGTTGTCCCGAAACCTGTTTTTTCACCGCTCCCCTCTGGATTTTTTTTTTTTTTTCCTCATGAACGCTGAGCTTACATAGGGGCAACTGGGGGCGTCTGCATACTTTTGCTGGATTCCAAACGCGAATCTCACGCTTTTTCGTATAGAGATGTTGAGATCGCGGAGAAAACTACTCGTTGAATCCCACGAAATCTTTTTTTTCTGCCGATCCTTGAGAATCCCCGGGTTTCCCGTCGCTCACGTCGGTCCGTTCGAAACGAAGACCGAAAAGAGCGACTTCGGGGCTTCCCGAACATCTCCACGAAGCATTCAGTCCTTTTCCGGGGGGGCCGAAATCCCCCAAGAGCACCCGCGGTGACCCCCCCCCCCCCGATCGCCGCCGAGGGAGAGGAAACGAGAACGAACCGTCACGGAAGGCAGCTGGCCATCGACTGAAGGGACGAAGCGAGGTCGAGGTTCGGCTCCAGGCGGCGGGGAAGGCAGAACAAGACCAGGGATGCCCTCTCGCCGTCCAGGGTTCCGTTCCTTCCACGACTTCCAAATCGTCCCCGTTACCTCCTTTTTATAATTATTTTTCTAGGTGTAAAAAGAGGCTCAATCTACATTATTCAACTGAAGCAATTTCCGATCCACGTTGCCCATCGCCAGTCTGCCCCAATGCACCTCGACGCCCGCTCCTCTTGCTCCTCCCGCTCCTCCCGCTCCTCCCGCGATCTCCTTCCCTTGTTCGTTTCCCTCTCCGCTCCCAGCCTCCCCCGTCTGTTTGTTTGAACCGGGGAATCGTCTAAACAGCGCTCGTCGCACACGACGCGGCTGGCGACTCCGAGACTCTCCCCCCGCCATGACGACATTTTCCCCTCGCGATTTCGCGGAGCTCGCCTCGTCATCCGCGGACTCGAGGGAAAATCGGCGAGCGATATCCGCGTTCGACAGTCCTTGCCTTCAAACCCGAAACTCGCGGGAGAGAGCAAAATCTCATTCGAGACGGGGAAGAGTAAAAAAAAAAAAAGAAATTCGTCGAGCAGTCGGTCGACCGCGAACATGTCCGACGCTCCTCGTCGAGCCTCGATTGCATCACCGCTGTCAATGGAGATAGTTTATATACACCGTAAACTATTTTTTTTTTCAAAGCGAGGAATATATTTTTCTCCGCGTCGCGATGATATCTCCGTGATTTATTCTTTTTTTTTCTTTTTTTTTCCTTTTCCTCGTGAGCGAATTGACGCTTACCTAAATTTCGTCGGCGAAAAACGCCGCGTCCTTTTGTGAAATCGAAATTTCCGATCGTCCTCGGCGGTTTTCGTTTCTCGCTGTTGGTGAGACGCAGGCTGGGGATCGATGACTCGCCCGCGGGAAAAAAAAAGAAGAAAATATAAAAAAAAAACCACAGACCACAGCGAAGGGAAGGAAAAAAGGAAAGGAACGAGATTGTTCATCTCATCCGGGCGAGAGAGAGAGAGAGAGAGAGAGAGAAAGAGAGAGAGCAATGGTTAAGATGTACATGAAAGCGGCCAAAATGGTGCGAAAATTTCTTATTATCACAGGAATGGGGGGGGGGGGGGGGGGTTATCATCGTACTGTGAATTACTGTTCAAAAATTCCAGTTTTCCGGATTCACTCGAAAACCAGCCCGATGAAAAGCCTCCAGAGCCTTCTCCAAACCCTAACATTACACCAACTTTTATTTTTATGAGCACGATTTCCTCATCGAATTCGTTCGTATTAAAAGGACGTATCGTAACATGTAACGCTTACCCATGTTTCCGATATTTTGTATTTCTTGTAGAATTTTTGTTATTAAGTTTATCGTATTTTTCGAATTCGTGATCCCGAAATTTCCCCTCTGCGAAACTCAGGAACAAGTTGAAGTAAACACTAACCAGTGCGACCCCATCAAATGCGTGAAGTTGATTGGTTTACTGCAGGGGTGTCAAACATACGGCCCGCGGGCCGGATCCGGCCAGGCCGAGGTGGTTCATCCGGCCCGCTGTCTGCTTTTGAAATTTTCCGCATGGCCTGAGTGTCAGCACAAATTTCAGCGAAATTTTATGGGCGCGGCCCGCAGGCATCTGCAGCGTAAGGAATGCGGCCCGCCGACCGATTTCAGTTTGACACCCCTGCATTAAATGTTTCCCACATAACTTGAAAAAGGGTTCATTTTTTGTAAATGTCTCCCAATACTTTTGTATTCAGCATCAAAAGAGCTTTAGGCTCGTCCACACCAGGAAAGTTTTCTTGCATAGACAATGAAAGAATATTGCAGAAGAAAACTGAAATAAAACTTTCAGAGATAGTCCAGACCTGGTCCAGACCAGAAACTTTTCTTTCTAGGGTGGAAGAGGCCTTTCAAATGACAAGCCACTCGTCGAAGTCTATGGTGATGGTTCCATTGCCCATGAGAATATATAGGTTTCTTTGAAAATCCAGTGTGACCCGATGTGTGACTTGGCGATGAAGGGACGATGCAATTCTGCTTTCGTGAAGCAAGGTGAGAAAGTCATGAAACCAATGATACTTTTTCTTGTTGGATGCGCTTCCAATACCTCTCAAGTATTCAACATAATTATCATATTCTACTCTTATTATGTAGCAAATATGGAGTGATTTCTCGATCAGCCTGTTTTTTTTTTTAACCCCTTCAATTTCAAGAAATTCCCATCAAACGACAAAACTGGCCTTAACACACCTTAGTGTTTCAAGCTGGCATTATTATCACGATGAATTATCTTTCCTTCTGCTCATGAGGAACGTTCGAACGTCTGCACGATCCCTCGACCATTTGATCAGTGGACATTTCACGACGTGAAGGATCTTCAAGAGCTTTAAACATCGACCTTTACGAGCTGCGAAAAGAGGAAACGTCGAGATGGTGCTGGTTGGAATCCATAAGAAAGGGACGGTCTCGTTTTACCGGGAAAAATCACCCCACTATTCTTGAAAAATATTTTTGAGATGATGATTCCCGCCAAATAACTTAATTGAGCCCATTAACGGCTCTCAGGCTTATCAGTCAGCAACCCCTCATTTTCAGACTAATAGGCTTACATTAGAACAGGGGATGAAAAATCCCTCTCCATCCTAACAACGGAATCTCCAACTTAAACCCACACTCCCGGAAAGTCCGACCTGCACCCACACTCCCGGATAATCCGACCTGCACTCCGTACGATTACCTGGAAAGACTCAAGTGTCCCCAGCTTCCAGCTCGGTTCTCTTGAACTAACTCGCCGGCACTGCGAAACCAGCTATCTTCCAGCAAGACCGCTTTCAGGACCGAATGCTTGATCCCTGCTTGAAGGCGATCCGTGGATTCCCTAGCAGACCTAGCACAACCCATAACATCGATGATTCAAGGACTTGAGGTTCACACGAGCAAGATGCCTCGTCAACTAGTTCAGTGTTATTAGGTAGTACTAACGAAATTGGAATGGGGTTGGAATACATTTTTTCCCGAAACCTTGAAGGGTCTTTGGAGATCCAAAGGCTACTCTAATGCTTCTGTTCGACTGTGATAAAAGTGGATCGCAAAAGTAACGCGCTGATCCCTTGGTAATTGGATGCGATGGGCCTTGTCACCAGCGGTTCCACTCGTAATGTTTGAGAATAGAAATTTGATGCTGATGTGAAATGATGTCATGTAGTTCATGCAGATGTCATGTAGTTCTGCGAAGATAAAGGTAAAGTACCTTGTATTATAGGAATCGAAAGGAGCTTCCATAGATTTGGATAAATAACTCCAAGGTATTAAATTGCAAAGGAAAAGTCTTTATGAATTCGCAGAGATCAAGGACTATTTGAAGAAGTTCAAAGAGGTCACCTTCTAAAGAGAGCAATGTGACACTATGCATAGGTGCCTAGAAGGGTTCTCCCAAGAAATTAATACCTTGAAGGAAGAGAAAAAGAGCTACAAAAGTAGCATGACAATCTTGAAGACAACATTAGCAAGAGGAGGAACTTTAAGCTTAAGGAGAATGCGGTACAATAGGAGTAAGCCATAATCGAGTCACCATGAACACGATGAAGAAATCGCCATTCTAGCAGGCCAACTCGGTCGAAAAGGCCCTGACGTCGACATGCACGGATACAACTGAACAGTGGAGTTTTTATTAGTCTCTTCCTCATTCCGAATTTTCGAGGGAATTTCAGTTCAAAGTTAAAAAATCAAGTCCAAAATCATCCGATCGAGCAAAAGGAATTTGAGTAATCTCATGATTACCAGCTCGACTCTCTCCATTCACTTATTGTAATGCCAGGCGTCGAAATCTAAAATAGGGTAAAACCAACTAAGTCCGGACAGTACCAAAGTTCGGGCACCATAAAATAAATTTTTATCATGCAAAGCATTTGCGACGTCACCCTCAGAAACAATTCCTCCAAGCTGCGAAGAACTGTTTCTAAGAGAGAGTTCACCGATGCTTCGTTTTGTAACGATGTACGAGGAACTGTCCGAACTAATACGGTTTTACCCTACAGGGTGTCCCAGAATTCCTGTCAGATTTCTTGTTTTCTTAGCGAAGGCCAAGGTATGGGGAATCCTCGCAACAAAAACAGCAGAGTTCAGATCATCTGTTGAAAGGGAAAAAAAAGTGATTATCAATGTAACCAGTTAATTGAGAAACTCTTTCGCTGGGTAAGAAAAAGAAAAAAAAAGCAGAATGGGAATGTGACAGGAATGCCAATTATGAGTGACTGACACGCTGATCCTCAGTATGTCCCAGATATTATAAAAAGCTGAAATTTCATACACAAGTAGTTCTCGGAGAGCTGATTTTAGGAAAAACGATATTTTTGAGATACATTCCCTGTAGGTTCATCTTTTTAATTTAATATTACTTTTTTATGGGGGGGGGGACTTCTGGGGGAATCTTACAATCTCTCCTCCCCCTAAAACCTTTAATTTGGATTTTTCAGGGGGTACCGTACAAAGGACAAACCGTATTTATATATAAATCTCAATGGGAGCAATCAGATCCCCCCAGCTACTAATTTTGACGTAGAGTCCCTGATACGGCTTATAGGGCTTTCCTTGCGGCGGGAGATGTCCCCCAGGGTCCCTTTGGGGTTAAGCTCCCTGAGTATTTTTTTTTTTTTGGGGGGGGGGGAGGGCTTCACCCCCGAAATTAACGAAAGTCTTCGAAATTTATACAGATATGTTTTAAGGCAGGGCTTCCCAACCTTTTTCACGCGCGATCCCGAAAATCACGATCATACCATTCACGACCTCAAGCACTGGCCGAAGTTCAACAGGCTCCCCCCACCTATGCGTTAAAATAGCAAAGAAATTCATAACTTGGCATTTAGTTGCCGGTTCGTGACCCCTGGGCTTGGAAGCGCCGTTTTAAGGCATAACAAAAGGAGGAAGAACGATCGCAGTTACGGTGTCAAAAAGGAAATGGTACGAAATTCCTTATTCAAAAACATCGACATTACTGAAAGGAGAACATGTTCTAGGCAGGGGGGGATACAGAAATTTTTCATGGGGGGGCGGTTCCCAAGTTCCTACCTAACCCCCCCCCCCCCCTCCCCGCCTGCCACCATTCCTTGTCCTTTCTCCTTTTTATGCAAGCCTGGCCATAGGGGGGGTTGTCGCCCCCCCCCCCCCTGTATCCGCCACTGCTCCCCCACCCACCACTCTCCAGTCTCTTCTGAGGGTCACTGAGGGTCTTCTGAGGGTGACCCTCACCCCTTGACTATAGGCTTGACATAAGTTTAGGATTTTTGCATTCAAAAATTGTAAATCCAATTCTAGCATAATCAGAACTAGCCATCAAGGAAATTACTTGCATCTAAAAGGAAACGTGACGAAGATTTAAACCTTCAATGAATGCAACTATATCATTGGATCAAAAATTGTAAATCCAATTCTAGCATAATCAGAACTAGCCATCAAGGAAATTACTTGCATCTAAAAGGAAACGTGACGAAGATTTAAACCTTCAATGAATGCAACTATATCGTTGGAAGACACCCCAGGGATGCGAAGCACTGTCAGTCTAACAAAACATATCACTTAGAAACAGTGCCTCTTCCAAAGAGAGCTATGAATGCGGGGTAGGAATAGGGAACTGAGACTGACAGAAGCCTGTTCGAAATGATTCCTTATTCAGTCTGCATAATACTGTAGAATAGGTCTGATCAGGTGTGACAACCACAGAGGCTTCTACAAGCACGTGCTTCTGAGCAGAGGACGTGAGCAAGCGATTCTCAACCTTCCTGCGCAAGGAGTAACTGCGC
The DNA here is from genome assembly GCA_905338385.1 of Darwinula stevensoni. Taxonomy (NCBI): domain Eukaryota; kingdom Metazoa; phylum Arthropoda; class Ostracoda; order Podocopida; family Darwinulidae; genus Darwinula; species Darwinula stevensoni. The sequence continues at coordinate 7,031 of CAJPEV010001479.1, forward strand.
ACCGTAGGCAAGCCTACCCTCACTCCCAGTGTTGTGGTTCTCTTCCTTTTCTCCCTCTTCTCGTTCCTGCATTGGGCTCGAGGGAATTTGAGCCTAGCCAGCGTAGGCAGGCAGCACCGTGCCTACTCTGGACGCATAATCTCGATTTGCTTTTACCTCGCAATGGAAAAAAAATATTTCCAGCTGTGTTAATCGAAGAATTAATTATCAAATATTAATTTGAGAACTCTGATTGTAAACTGGGTAGGCACTGCCTACCCTGCCTACCCTGACGAGCCGCCACTGCTCATCTGATATTAAGGGAAATCGAAATTTTGCGATCGGAACAAGTTTTATGCCTAGTAATAGGCATGTGGGCAGGGATGACGATTGACGTTTCTGACAACCGTGATTTCGTTATGGCGGTTCACTGAACTTAAACTGGATCTTGTCTCTTGGCAAGGGGTGTCTGCATGAATATCATAAACAATGCCTAAGCGGAAGAAAGAACACCCTGTTCGGTCATTGTGATGATGGTGCAATTCAGAAAACCATCGGAATGCCAGGCGTGAAAGTGAAGCTGAAATCCAAGTGAGCCTTTCAATTTCCCGTCGTAGACTATCCATAGGCCTATAGCACTACAGTTAATTTGCGAAGAAATTCGTACAACCTTTAATGTCGTGAATGTCATTTTCATGCTGCATTCAAGGAAATGAGGGTATTTCTATTGGGAAGGAAATGACATTAGGCCTACGAAGGCCTACGAAGGCCTACGAAGGCCTACGAGGCCCATGGTAAGGGGTGATACGAATTCATTTACAACAAAAAAAATCATTTTAGACCTGAAGAATAACGTTGACCTGCCTCCACGTGGCGTCAGTTAGCATACCGCTTGGACTTGAACATTTCCTATTTTGGATATGAGCCACATTACACATTATCATAGTCATACAATTCATCCATGAATGATGTGAGTTGTAGCATTTTCATTCTCGATGGAATGATGGATGGATTAACGGTATTCACCGGAAGGTATGATACACAAAAGAACTTTTCGAGGTGTTGCATCATTGTAATGTTTCAAGTAAACTTAAACTATAATATACGTTTGTTAAAAATGAAACTCTGTTACCGGGCCACGCACGCGCCACATTAATTGGTTTATCGAATTGCGTGAATCAGTAAGAATTGATAGAATTGGGAGTAAGGATGCTATTTCGTCGAATCCTCATTTACGTTTGTAACAACCCTACAGAGTTTCTCTCTGGCACTTCGAATTGCTGCTTTCTTTTTATTGCATGCAATGAAAATTCTTCCTGCTCCGGATGCGATACGAACAATATTCAAAACGCGGACAGTCTCGTCGTTCGTTCTCCTCCTTTGACCTCATCACTGCGCCCTGCCTCATCCTTTCTAAACTCTCGGCAAAATTGTCAGGCAGGCAACTGAAATGGAAAGCATGCAGTAGAAGTGAGAACCTGTTTTTCCCAGATCGTATTGTTGACAAAGGTCTAAAATGTCTTCGGCACATTCTTGGATCTTCTGTCGTAATTCCTTCATCGCTGCTGACTCCACCTGCAAGAATCCAACAAATTTAGAGGCATAACTTGGCCATCGATACATCACGATATTTTGTAGATGTTTATGTAAACACAACTATTGGAACGAGCATTTCTCTAAGTAGGAAAATTTTCCAGGATTGTCATCCATTGTTTTCAACGAAATATCGCACCTTAGCCGAGGTTAACAGTGCCGTTTCTAAAGGCCCTCCCAAAGATTGTCTTGGCATCTACATCCAAAGTAGTACAGGTCAAATCTCGTTACAACGAACTTCAAGGGGGTGTCCAGATTACTTCTTTGTACTGAAGTTTCGTTGTGTCGAATATTGCTCGAAATAAGTTCGTCTCCTTTTTTCCTGTCGGAATCTACTGCTTCCACTACTTTCATTTTTTCTTCCGACGAAAACTGTCGGCATTTCTTGTTTCCCTTGTTAGCCATGTCTGCAGGATGGGGCGCACAGGTACACTGTGTTGTAAGTGATGAGGTTTCGGCCGCGATTAGCTAGCGCCGACTACTGTATGCACCTCCTCGCGCTAACATTTTTAATGCCACAAGTGTGGAAAACAGAGAATTCTGACTCTCAAGGTCCGAAGTGAAGGAGGAGGCTGTCGCGAACCACAGACGATCGTCTCTTCGTAAACAATCAATTGTTATATGTATTTTTTTTCGTTATAACGAGTGACTATTACACGTGCAAGGACTGGAAAAAAGCGTTCGTTGTACTGAATTATTCGGAGTAACGAATTTCGTGGTAACAAAATCTACAAAGTACTATTACTGTGGGCCATCGGCCGGGATTTGAAAATATTTTCGTTATAGTGAAATTTTCGTTGTAACGAAATTTGACCTGCATTTGCATCTAGTTCGTGCAACGAGCAGAAAAATTATCCGAAATCCAAAACATTCGCAAAAGTCTGTCTTTCAACTCCAAAAGCATTTTCAATTCGAAAATCCCTCCATATAGAGACGGGTGGGAAAAAGCATTCACAAATACTTTTCAGGTAAAACCTGAGACCACCAAATTTCATATACACCTATTTGCAACTTGGACTTTATTTTTATTTTTCATTTACTGCTTCCCATCTACTTCCTAATAAATGTGAAAATCCAGCTGTTTACTCAGTTTTCCTAGGCGCTTTCTATGTAGGGTAAAGCATCAATGATCGATATTTATTGGGATCGTCGCGCGAAGCGATGAGAAGAACGAGTGGCGTTAACATTCGTGACGCAACATAACAAAGGTTCATCGTGTTTGCATCCAGCCTCGATGCTACAGGTCTTGCTCCTCATTCTGTTTAGGCAATGTGAGGTTTCTTCTAGGCTGCGCGCTGCTCCTTAGATTATTTCAAATTGTGGTAAATGAAGTGGTGTCAGACGACGTGTGTCATTCGTCATTCGCGCATCCTAGGCCTATAGTCTTCGAATATGACCTTAAGGTACTTCGAAACTTCTTTTTTTTTTGTAAGAAGGAGTAGCAATAATAGCGTGGGGAAGCGAACAGAGAAACATGTCTCTCGACGATTCCGTGAAAAGAGAAAGAATCATTTTGCGATATGGATATTCGCTCCATGATCCCTGTGTATCGTGGATCGTCTGCGTTTATCCATTACTGATTTGATGATCAACTTCATGTTTCTCTACATAAGATTTAGAATGTGGCATATCTTTCGTGGGCTTGTAAAAATCTCTGCTGCCATTATTCAAGATACATTTCTATAGTTTCATTTATTAACTCCTTCCATGATTGCCTGAACTGTATTCGGACAAATCACGGAAGGGGTTAAATGTTAATGCATACGCATTTACCCCCGTTGCGCTCGCAAGCGCAACGAGGTGTTTCTATACAGTATTTCCATAGGTGCGCCTATGGAAATACTGTATAGAAATAATACTTAATATATAGCAAAATTATGTTACAAGTCCATGCATTCTGTTATTGAAATTTTCATAGAAGTATATATAAAATAAACTAAATTGACGTATTTGGACTGAATTTTCGGTGAAGATAAAATATACACGAAAGGGGTTAAGAGATCCCATCACGCTCTTTGTCATTTCTCCATTATTGACATTAAAAGCTGGAAATATCTATAGTAATAATAATAAAAATTCCAACCCAAGTGGCTAAGATGCTTAAAAGAATAAAGAATATTTGAGAGGAAACAAACCACGGCAGCATTGCAGGGGAAAATTCCGAAGACGGAGTACATCGGGATGAACAGGACGCAAGGGCAAAAGTCAAAATGTGGTGCTTATAATCCTTAACACATTCGAGTGCCATACACATTCGAGACCCGCTGATTTTGCGCTGCGAGGGCTCAGAAAACCAGCAATTTTTCAGTATTAAAAAGGAACATAGTGAAAAGTATTAATATGATAATATTGTATTATTTTTGTCTGTTGAAATGAATTCATCACGTTTTATTGATCAAATCCATATATTAACTATATATAGCCCGGTCATAGCACGGGCGCGGTCCTCTCCACTATGTGCCACTGCCTGTGCATTGCACGGGCGCGGTCTCGAATGTGTTAGGAGAAGTGCTGGAGGCACTGCGTGATAGAAAGATTATAAACACAGAAGCATCAAAGAAATTTGGGATTTTTCTTCATGATAGAATTCACGCGAAACGGGAAGTCTGCTTCCTTCCATTAACATCGAATCGTGATCCAGAGGTCTGCATTGGATGTGACAATCTGGTGTGACGAGTGGTCGCGGAAATAATGTATGGGGATTAACTTTTAGAATGTGACTAACGAGGACATAGAAGATGTCTATTATCCGTGTACAACGTTAGTCCTTCAAATAGGCCCTTCGAGACTCAGACCAATCAATCATTAGGGATTCATCATTTTTCCTACAGTTACGTGTGCAATGCTCTGTGATTTAACCAGGGGGAACTCTTTTTTTTGGCATGTCTTGTGGACAAGTCCGTAAAGTACAACTCAAAAGAACCTGTCCTGTGATTGAGGTGAAGAATAAACTGGATCTTTCTTTAGTGTAAAAAAAAAGCCTTGTTGCTCAATGATACCGACGTCATCGCTGACTGGTGCATGTCGCAAAACGATTCCATACCTATCGATCGGAGGAACCCTTCGTCACTCGGCGATCACGCACCCCCTCTCAACAGACGCTACGTGCATAGCAAACGTTATTGTCAAAATGGGTTGGGGTTGGTGGGGGCTCTTTTGACCGTTCGATAGAAGAATATGGTGCCTTCCACTGTGCGAAATCGCATCGCATTAACTTCAACATTGGAATTGTGAATTTCTTATAGGGAATCCTTATAGGGTGATTTAGTGTCAAGAATTATGCACACATCCGTCTCAAGCGTTTGTTCCTCTTCCCTTGGAAAAATAACTGACATTTTCCCTTAATTAACTTAGTAACTCGGAATTGTGGGACCCTGGTTCAATCAACTCTGTTCATTGACCCCAGAGTGTGAGTCGGCACTAGGTCATTCTGCATCTCCAGTCAACTCGTTTCTCCTCTAATGATCTCTAAACGAAGTTTAAAAGCACAATGAGGTACCCATATAATTGCCGACAAATATTAGACACCGTGGGCACAAATGCGATTTTTTCCTCTCATGGAACGCAATTAACTTGGACCCAGCAATAAAAGTCTTGGGGAAAATCGGGTTAAGGTAAATGATCGCTGGCGAACTCCAATAAGGGAAAAGTAACCATTGATCTTTAACCTAAGCCGAAAATCGATTAGAAAAGATAAAGTACCTTTCCAACCTCATCCCTGAGAGTCAAGATCCTGCTCTGTCTCTTCTGCGAGGAATATTGGACCATTTGGGGCTTCAGGTCTGGTCCCAGGAGTTTCACATAGGCTCCTCGATTCGAACCCATCTCGTAGTAATTAGACGCTGAAAATACCGTCAGGACCTGCACGGACAAAAGCAGAAAAAAAGGATGTGAAGGAAAAGGTGGGTCAGGGAACGAGAAAAGAGAGTTCACATCTTTCGGGTAGATTCCATCTCACCATGTTGTTGTGACAGAATTCGTAGCCGTCGAGTTTGCACTCGTGAGATCGAATGAGCAAGCGAAGATTGGAGGTAGTCAAGAAATGGGAGGTGACATCCGGGCCGAAGTAAACTCCTCCGCCTCGGAAGATGTTCATTGTGCAACCGTGGTTTACTTTCGGGTCACTCCACAGTACATCCACTACCTGAATACGTGTCCGTCGCAATTGCATTCAACAATGAACGTCTGAACCAATGTCATCTTCATCAGTAGACTAATAGGAGTTTTCTTAAGAATGAATAAGGACTGAGACACGAATGCTGAAACCTCTTTTAGTTAACGGTCCTTTAAGAATACATGGATTCCTATGGAGGGAAAATAACTTTTTTTTGTTCAAACGCCTCTTTATCTCACCTAAATGAGGTTTGTGCATTCGAGCCTCAGGCCTGAATGCACAAACCTCATTTAGGGGAGATAAAGGGGCCTTTAAGCTAATGAACTCTTTTATCCACCATAGGAATACATGTATTCTTAAAGAACCGTCAACTAAAGGAGGTTTTCAGCATTCGGGCCTATGGGTGGCTTGCATAAAACTGACTTTAGCGTAATAAAGCTTTAAACCTCCTTTTACGGTAATGGAAGTTTAAGGGTGGATTTTTGAACAGAGCACTGTCCGATAATGCAGCTTTATTTACCGGATTTATAATGCATTTTCTCCGAAATAAAGCAGCATTATCGGATAGTACTCTGTTCAAAAATCCACCCTAAAGCTTCATTACGCTAAAGTCAGTTTTATGCAATCCACCCTATACCTTCAGGTAAGCGGAGAAAGCCCTCAGGTGACCATTCTGTTCCATAAATCGAGATGAAAGCACTTGTTTTTCATTCTGATATGTTCAGTATTTTAATCTGACATGGTGATGGAGCGCATTGAAGTGAAACACAAAAAATGAAGAGTTCGAACTTCTTGAAAATGGTCATCTTAGCATGTAAGCGAATCCTTTGTGAATTGATTTTGGAGTTCCAGTTTTCAGAAGTAATGTCAGATCTACATATTGCACAAAAAGTGACCCGTTGGTGATGCATGGTTGAGAACTGCTGATATGAGTGGATGATTGCCGCATGCTAGGATATCCGCTTGGATTCCCGAGCCTGTGGCGGGTTGGTGTGAAGATTGCAGGAGAGCCTGAACGACGCATTGCACACAACCATATCACGCAGATCTTAGCGGGGAACGAAAATGGCTCGTTCGTGACGATTTTCATCTATATGTTTCGATCAGCTCATTTCCGTCAGCTCCCGGGAGACCTTCCTATTCCCCACAGAGGATGCAGCAAGCGAATTGAACACAATTTTGGACTTTAGGATGCCTCTGAGCACAATAGGCATGGCTCGCATCGGCTCTGTTCTTACTGGCTGGAGACGAACAGTGGAAGAGCCTTGCCTACCCTGTCTTCATCTGAGGTTATCGAAACCAAATAATAATTGTGGAAAGTCTAAATTTTTATCATCATACCTACATACTCCATATTTGCACGAGACTTTGAATCCCTTTATTTCAACAACAGGCTATTTTCATTATCAACGCGCAAAAATATTCCTGACTCTGGCCAGAAAACCTCCATAGCCTGCTAGATGTGGACACAAATGTGTTGAGAGGTGATGCTAATCAAGTTGCAGTAAGGTAAAGTGTCTATTCGCGTCACTTCAAACCTCCTGAAAATACATTTTTCATAGTAAAGGGCACTACTCCGCGGTGAGACGCCATATTCGAATGCGGTTTTCATTGGTGCACACGTCAGAGATCATGGAAGGTCTCTGACGTATTCGTGTGGGTTCGCGTCGTGCCAATATAAAGAAAAAGGGAGAAATCCAAAGCTGTCTCGTTAATAATACAGATTTCTAATTGCGTCATCACTTGTGCCACTTTGCAGCCTATGTTGAACCAGTTCGCGTCTATTGATAGGAATGCCTGTGCCTTGGGTGTGCCGACTTACGACATGCAACATGCCAAATCGCGTCATAGCGTTAGATTTTTTTATGCTTCACAGGAAATTCCGCTTTCAGAAAGTAACCTTCATGATAAAATGCTTTTGCGCACGAATCACCAAACATCGCAAGTAACTCAAGTAGGAAAAATATCACATACAGAGAGTTTCAGTAACCTCACAATCTCATTGTGACACGTTGTACTCAGAGTATCAGTTCTCAGGGAAGAAAAATGAATGAAAAGAAAACGCCACTTATTTGTGCATTTTGAGTTAGAGCAGTGGTGCCCAACCTTTTCGACTGGGGGGCCACATAGCTCACTCCCACAGCCATCGCGGGCTAGTCACTAGTATTGTAGGAGACTATTTTAAGGAAACCTAAGGGTATTTATTGTGGGTTAGGGCCTCGCGGGCCACTTGTAAGCACCTCGCGGGCTACTTTTTGCCCGCGGGCCGCGGGTTGGGCACCATTGAGTTAGAGAGTCAATGTCTTTGGGGGATCACGTCCTTGAATGACAAAACATGAGCGGGTGCTAAAAGCCGCAGTACCAGAAACATAAATTTAAAAAAAAATACGCTGGTCCCAGAGCCCCCCGTCTTGATCTAGTTTATTGTAAGTTTAAGAAATGAATTCCGTAATTTTTTTTTACAAACAAGGTCTCTCTTGGAATGCTAAACTCAGGCATATTTTTGTAGACCTGCCCCCTGCTCGGATTCATTAGAAAGCCTCCGGGAGCTTTGCCACTGTGTATTTCTGTTTTTTCTTGTTATCGTCCTAATTTGTTGTTCCCCTATTACAACATTCAGCTAAATTAAGGCCGTAAAAAGGAGTGGAAAATATTTCATTGAAGGATAGGCGATCTGCAGAGACAGATACACAAACTCAGCATCTAGTATGCCACAATTAATCCTTCATTGAGTCTTCCTCCATAATTTTCAGCGGAAAACATCAAGAGCCCATTTAACTCAACGCGTAAGAAAACGAGATGCTATCACGCTGCGTTGGCCAACTCGCTAAACGAGATAGTTGTCACGCTTTGGGGCGTACATTTCTCGACGAGAACCTGTGCACAATCCCGGTTGACATTTTTTGGATAAAGTATTTTTTTCTTCGAGTCTTTGGTGTGCACTTGGTTCACAACTGTCCTCTCAGTTAAGATCCATGTACATCTTTTAATGCGGACAAGAAACCCATTTATGCTATGCTTTCATATACTGCGTGAAATTAAATCCATCAATATTTTCCTTTTACCTTTACTTTACTTTAAACCTTCAATTCCTTTAAAACCAATAAACTATTAGTAATTCAGGCTAAAGTTTGTAGCAGCTTCAAGTCTCGGCAAGTGTCCCTCAATCTACACGCAGAAATGTATTGATGGATCGCAAGAGAACCAATGGATGCTTTCTACAACTTTCTTTTCTGAGAACTTATTTTATTTTGTTCAGTTCAGTCAGAAATATCCCAGGAACACATGCGAGGTGCAAATAGATAGGAGTGTAAAATGCATACATCTGTTTGCGTCACTAAGGGACGCAAATATACAGCGATCCATAACCCGGTGTCCTTTCGTGGCATTGTCTTTTATGGAATTCTGGCGATGTAACCTAGATAAAATATGAAAATTATCGTAGTATCCAGTTTAATAATAGATTTAACATGAAATCCAAACCCATCAGGCTCACAAATAAAAGCTAACGATGTGCTCCGCCCGGTCGCCTTAGCCAAAGAGCGGAGAATCCTAAGCTCCCGAAGAAGAATGAGGCTCATGCCGGCATACACGCATCAGTAGGAAGGAAACATGGTGGTCCTTCGTTGAGAAACTGCGTATGCGTGATCTGTGATTACAGTGCTCTCATTTGGACCAAGCCATGCCCTGCCTTGTGCATCACCTGCCTTGTGCTGCTTCATGGCATTAAATTAAAAAAAACTTTCCCTCGATGCCGCGAACTGACCCTTGGCGCGAATACGCATTTCTACCTTAGATGCCGTTTACTGTGATCGCATTGATGCAAGGGGATTTGATAACGTTATAAGTGACCGATAATGGCGGCGATCAATGGAAACTTGAAATTCATTTCCTTTATTACCAAATGGCCTTTATTGGAGGAAGTAGTCGTCGGAAGTGGTCCGGGTGCGGTTAGCGGTTACTATGGCCTCGATTTAGGTCTTCAGGCTGCTGTAGAGAGTTTAATATGAATCAAGGCGTTTCCAGCTCCCTCGTTAAAGCCCGGAAGTAGAGCCGCCCTAAAACGAAGGGAGAGGTTCCCCATCCTTTTCTCCTCTCCGTCAGAATTGGTAACTCGGTTGTACTAGGAGGGAAACGGAAGTCCCAATTGTGAAAATCTGTTTCCCTACTGCTCCTTCCCACGGGAGTGGGCGGGATGGGAGTAAAACCTTTTGGGAGCGGAGAGGGCGGGGTCAAAGATCGGGACAAAAAGTGAGAACGGTAGTGAAGGAGGAAAATGGAAAAACTCCTTTAGCGGAAGTCTCATCTTCTCAACCTCTTCCTTCACTCGAACCAAAATTGATCACATTATCTGATGGGACGGCGATAGCATAAAGAGAAGGAAAACATTAGAGTGGACAGGGAAGGCTGCAGCCTAATTCTAATTCTAACACTTTGCTCAATGCTGTTATTTTTCCCCCTCGAAGTTAGTGGCGAAAATCGATTCAGGTACTCCAGGAATGAGCTTATGAGACTCCAGTGTTGTAAAACCGGCCTTCCCGAAGGTGCAAAATCGCGGATTGCCAAACTCCCCTTCGAAATAGAAGGCGAGGCAAACGGAGCGGCCTTCTACGTCGTCTCCGCACGTGTGTTGTGGAAAATCTACCCTCGCCGATCATCGTGAGTGCAAACGTTCAAAGCTTGATTCCAAAGTTGCCGACCTTTAAGGACCTTGTCAGCAAGAAACCATTCTCTGCTACTTGTGCACTTAGTTTGCAAGAGACATGGTTGACTTCTATGTTGCCGGACTCTGCTCTCTCGATTCAAGGCTATCTATTGTTTCGAGCAGATCGCAGACACTTAAAAAAGAAAAAAGGAGGAGGAACTGCAATCTATATAAACGAAGGCTGGGATCCTAATGCGGAGGTCCTTCGGGCGGTGAATAACGACGACCTGGATCTTATTGCAGTAAAGTGCAGAAATAAGATAATCATCATGTCGTCGGTATACATCAATCCCAGAGGAAACAAGGACTCCGCAGTCGAGGCAATCAGTGACCTTGTCAACTGGTTTTCAGACACATACGCTCTCTTCATAGCAGGAGATATGAATCGAGCATCGTTCACCCCTATTCAGCTCACAGGCATTCTTGAAAATGTGGTCTCATTCGCAACCCGAGGAGATTCGAATCTCGACCAAGTCTGGACAAATGCTAGGAATATGAAGTAAAAAAACTCGCTCAGTTCTCAGACCACTCGGCTCTCTTGATATATCCTCAATTCCTCTGCCGATATTCGAGAGAGATATGCTGGAAAAGAAATCACATAAGAAAGCTCGACAAGGACCGATTCTGTTTTGAGCTAGATGTCACAGACTGGGACGTTCTACTTGAGTCTGAAGATCCTGAAGCGGCAATATCAGCATACATAAAATTTTGCTACGATCTCGTCTGTCCCAAAGAAGAAGTCCAAGTAGAAGAGAACTACGTGAGAAATCAGAAGATAACACATGCTGGGAGACAACGGGAAAAAGCACTTGTGAGAGGAGATACAGAGGCATTCAAATTCTGGAATTCGATTATTCCAAAAGGTGAACGACGTCAATGAAACTCTTTTTGCACATGAGCAATCGGCGTCTGAGTCCAAGAAAACTAGAGATAAGCTCAAGAAAATGAGTGGCAAGGACGATCGACCCAAAAAAGCAAGGACCCGATTCTCTACAGAAGAACTCAATCAATTCTTTCTAAGATTTGAGAACGCCGATTCAGATCCTGAACTACCACAGGAAGTTCTGCTATATTGTCCAGATCCTTCATCGCCAAATTTGACGCAGAAGATGTGCAGAAACTACTAAGCAAGCCTAGGCGCAAGTTATGCACAGGAGCCTGTGGAATTCCAACGTGGATTCTAAGAACTTGTGCCTGCGAGTTAGCTCTCCCCTGGACACCAACCGATGGGTCTCCACCGGAATAATACCATCATCGTTGAAAAGGATTAAAATAACGCCCATACCAAAGAAGCCTCAGCCCAAAGCCCTCAACGACTTTCGCCCTATTGGGTCTTCATCACCTTTTCTGAAAGCATTTGAATATTTCCTCCTGCAACAGCTGAATAAATTCGGAGTGATCTCGTCTGATCCATATCAATTTGCTTAAAGTATCTCGGTCAACTGAAGATGCTATTCTCACGATCCTCCACTACATCAGCAAAGAATTGAACGAACCTCAACAGCGAATAGTACGCAGTCTATTTCTAGACTATAGCTCAGCGTTCAACTGCATCGATCGGCAAAAACTTTTGATTCGCATTGCAGAAATGAAGATACCACAATGGCGTCTGCTGTTGATCACCAGCTACCTATCCGAGAACAGTCTGTTTGTTCTCATGAATGGGAAAGCCTCAAACACCCTTGCATCCCGAACTTGTGTACTACAGGGCGGTGTATTGTCGTCATTCCTCTTCACTTACTACACCGACTCCCTTCGAGTTATGAATCCCAACTCACGTATTGTCAAATATGCCGATGACACAGTTCTTCTCAGTGCCATCAAGAGCGAGGAGGACATCCACAACTATGAAGAAGACATCGAGCACCTAGTCCGATGGTCGAAAGCGCAGAACCTCATCCTAAATCCAGACAAGTGCCAAGAGCTCATGTTTTCAAATAAGGGCTTAAAAAACCCACTTCTGGTTGGACTGAAGAATCGACAAATTCGTGTCGACGGGACGGTCATCTCAGCAACTAACTCGGTCAAGTACCTCGGAATTTACATTGGCAATGAATTATGCTTTAGGGATCAGACCGAACAGATCTATCAGAAATGTTACAGATTATCCTATGGCTATGAATGTGACTCGCTCTATCCCGCACTCAACTTCCTTCATTCGCCTCTTCATTGACGCTTGCATCATCTCTTGCTTGCGTTACGCTCTTCCCATCTACGGATGCTATCTCTCGAAGAAAAGCTCTTCCTACATAATGCGAATTCTGAAGCGCATTGCATATATCGGTGACCAGGACATTGAAGACGTGAAGGAATAATTTTTTAAGGAAAATTCATCTCTCGGGTATCCAGCTATAAGAGAAAATTCAAGAGGATTTCTTGCATCCCTTGCAATCGGAGTGCACTCCCTTCCACCGTCATACTGGACCCGAAACAAGAAAGAGACTAGTCTTCCCGAGAATCCGGATTTCCTTATTTAGAAATAGCATTCTCTTGAGATGCCTGAGAGGATCCCCTTTTCTTACATTGTGACAACTTAAGTGATGCTTTTCTTTTTTTTTTCCTTTGATTCGACTGGTTATTCTTATTTTTTAAAGTTATTATTGTTTTATATATGTGGACGCTGACGAGCCGTATCTAGGCAAATAAACTTACTTACTTACTTGAACTCAAGCGGGCATATGGTGATATTATTAAATGTGCTCCCTTCGACATCGCTAAGTTAATTTACAAGATCCCACTTTCCATTGAGAAGAGTTGCGTTTCTCAACCCGAGCGAGAAGATGAAGGTAGTTCGTGACTTCAGACGCCCCCCTGGACCCCCCGCTAAGCCGACCTGAAGTACTCGGTCAGCATCTTTTATTCTTCAACCTTGTAACCACTTGAAAGGATTCGCTCGAAGACGACGACAGAACGTACCTATCATGGTGCCAACAATGAGTGCCACGCCACTGAGGAGGCCCACTCGTCGTTTAAGGTGGACCTCATCTTTCTCCGGCGGGAGTGAACCGGAGCCGTCTTCTTGGCTTTCAGATCCCGCCAATTTCTCGCTGCTGTCCCCAGCCGCATCTGCATGTGTGCCAAGGGCTCTCTGGATCGCTGTAGACAGGCTCCCCTCCACGACTTGCGTTCCGATCGCTGCAAGAAACACACAAGCAAGAGAACAATCACTACAAGAATTCGCTTATCTGAGATGACCTCTTCAGATCAGACGGATGAATCCTCTTTAGAGGAGGATGACGTTGCGCAATCGCCCATCAATGGCTCGTTGCACGATCACAGTTAAGCATTTCGGAGATATTTCCTGGAATTTTTCACGTCAACACTCCAGACTTCACCTTCCAGAATGAGCACTCTTTATAGCTTGGGCAAGTGGCATGTGTGAAGATGCTTTTAGAAAATATATATTTAGAAAATATACAGACAGGAAGATAACCAGCCCTTGTTTCCTCCTCCCTTCAATTTGACGCAATTACTTACATACAAGGGCAGTTTCAAATTTACTCAGTTACTGACGTAACACCAGACTTGAAATGAAATCATGTATGATGTTATATATTAAAGATAGTTTGGTCCAGAAATTCAATTTCAGCAGTGCCTTATAGAGCATAGATACCTGTAACTATTCCAGTCAAAATTGTCTAATTTCTCCCATGGATAAAAAAAAGGAAAGCCATTCATGTCGTGTTATTGACGTAACACAGTTTAGACAACTGTTTTCGTTCTGCTGCTTCTCTTCAAATTTTGTCTAATTTGGCTTGACCTGAAGCTTCCATATTTTTAGAATAGAAGGCATAGACCATCACCTTCCTTCCTGCCAAATGTCTTTTTTTTTTGCTCAAAAATGAATTGGCTAGGAGAGTTTTCCAGCGTTACTGACATAACATATGTCAAAAAGCGAGATATACCAAGCAATTCTTTCAAATGGATCGGTGCAGGAATAACGAAAAACCATCCCACTTCAGGTGATGAATTTTCAATGGAGCTTATTTGTTCCAAGTTAAGTCAGGAAACGTAAGTTGGATGACAGCTTTGTAAATCAATTGTTTACCACTTTCGTCCCAATTTCTCTGGAACTGCCCATAACGTAGAAAGAAGCACTTTTACGCGAGATGATCACTAAAGACAGATCAGAAGCAAAGAATAGAGAGAGCGTGCCCCCCTTTTCTCGACATGCTCTGACTTGGAAGGACTCCAAGAGCAGCGTGAGTGCACAGACCATGTGACTTGTGACTGAAACGAAAATAGTTTCTTGCTGACGCTGGCCAAACGGGAAAAAAATTTCATTCAGAGAGAACGATGGAGGGCACGAGGCAGGTAGAAGTGGGCGCCGGTGAGGCAGACAAGCCAGAGACGGAAATCAATCCAGGAAGCGTGAACGTGGCGGCGTCCCATTCTCGTCTCGCGCACGTTCACTCGCGCGCTCTCTCTCTCCCTCTCTCTCCCTGCATCCCTAAGAATGTGTACTACTTTCCAGAAATAGTTCAAAGGGCTGCCACGCAGGCATTTTCCTCAGAGGGATGGGAGAATGGGGTCTAGAAGTATCGACCGGGAATGACTCCCACGCATCACCATAGGACACGAGTATACCATGAATGACCTCCAGCATGAAATTACTACAATCACGCAATGAAGTTACCGTTCTGAAAATCGAGGAATTCAAGCTGAAAATTGGGACTAGAAGGATGAAAAGCCTTCCTCTCCGATTCCTTACGTGAACGTTCTTTTTATGACACTACAAGACTTTCCAAATATCATCCATAGGGTTGCACGCAAGATTTCCCTAAGATTAACCAATCGACTGCCAGAGACATGCTGTCAGGGTCACCTACGCGTCATCCTCAATTTGATCTCTTCAGAGAATGGCACTCGAGACTCTCCATATGCTCTCCAAATTTGTAGCATGAAAAGAATGGGGAAAAGGTCAGCAAGAGGTTCTTTCATTATGATGGCTAGTGTCCTGGATGGCACAATACAAGCGCCATTCCCGCTTGAGGGGTTCAATCTTCCTATAGGGCAAGGTCCTCTGGGGATGAGGAAGAGCGGTTACATCACACGCAACCAACCAATTGATTACATGAGTCGCTGCCAGCCCACAGGAAGTGCTCATTCTTGTGTGCACAACTTCGATGATTCGCTTTGCAAATGATCTCTCCATAGACGAAATTCAGGGTGGATTTTTGAACAGAGAACTAACCGATAATGTAGCTTTATTCCAGGGAAAATACATTACATTTCCTGGAAATAAAGCAGCATTATCGGATAGTTCTCTGTTCAAAAATCTACCCTCAGATTATTCATGAAATGTGAGCGGACGTCTTCCAGTTCTTGTCTCCTATCAGACCATGCGTTGAAACCGGAGCTTCAACAGGAGATAAAGCACGTGCCAGATGAACTTTGATCAGGGTTGGTTATGTAGCGC
Source organism: Darwinula stevensoni (assembly GCA_905338385.1). Classification (NCBI taxonomy): domain Eukaryota; kingdom Metazoa; phylum Arthropoda; class Ostracoda; order Podocopida; family Darwinulidae; genus Darwinula; species Darwinula stevensoni. Next base: position 22,841 of record CAJPEV010001479.1, read on the forward strand.
CATATCTCTCCGAGCCATAGAAACCGGACTCGGTCGGTGGTCCGACTTGGATGTGTTCACGCAAAATGAGACTCGATTGGCCATGATTTTTTTAATGCATGCTCTCTAACAAGACTGCGCAGGGAAAAAATAGAACGCGAGAATGGAAAAATTGAATCACACAGAAGCGCAGGAGCAATTGCGTAGGTAAGAAATTGAATGAAGCATAACAAATCGGGCGAGATTCGCATGGTGCCACTGCATACCGCATACTACTTTTAAAGAAAATTTCAATGTGAACGACGAAAGAACAATAGAGAACTGCCTCTGAAATTATTGAGAAAATACTTCAGTATTGAGTCGCAATGACAATATTTGGAAGACCCAAATATTGTTGAATTTGGTGCTAAGTGAAATCAAAATATATTTCATAGGGATCAGCACTCATGCGGGGATGGGCGGGGCGATAAAAGAAGAGAGGTTAGACCTGAAATGAGGCCATTTTCCATCACCATCCTCTTGATGCAAAAACCGGCACAAGTTCCGTACCAAGACAGAGGTTGGACTGAGGCGGGTGTGGGATGTGAGGGGGTTGGCACGAGGAAGACGCGAAAAGCGCATGAGCCCATCCTTGCCAACGTCAAGGTTTTGCATCGATCCCTTCTCTTCGACCCTCATGTACGTTGGATATATGCGTAGAAATGCTTTGACGATGCGCCACGACGAGGCGGAGGGGATCGATGGGAGGAAGTCACGTGATGGGAATTTCCCGCTCAGACGTGGACAGGAGCCTCCTCATTCATTCCGAGTAGTCGCTCTAGGGGAAATACGCGCACTCATTCAACCTCTGCTTCCGTTCACTAAATTTTACGCATGATGACCCGAGGCCTGTGCTTTTTCCTGACGCAGGCTCCTTTCTGTGGCATATCCCCCCGTTTCTCATCCATTACATACATATCACGTCAGGAGAGGATTTGAGGATGACATTTGTGAAGATGAAGAACTCGCGACTCACCATCGTGTTTGCGCGGCCGAACACCATCATCATCCGTGAAAGTCGGGTTCTCCATAACTGCTTCGAAATATCAGTCCTGCAATACCAAGAGAACATCTTCAGGAACAGGCTTTGCTCATATCGTATTGGCTGAAACCTGCGTCACCGTAATTCCCAATTATTATTCTCTCTCTCCCATGACAATTCCTCCCAGCAAACGGCGCACGGTATCCCCTGGAAATCCCGTTGCAAGTCCCGCATTCTCCCTCTCAAGTTCAATGGCGAAATCGCCTTGTTTCCTGTCGGCCAGCTATAATCTCGCCAGAACTTTCTGCCTATTGAGCTCACGAATGCCGCACCATCTCATTCTGCTTATTTCCATTCTCCCTATTTCATCAAACTCAGTCCAACCATTCAAGTATGTCACAAGTCTCATCTACTTGTGCCACACTCATCACTTTCGCCAATTCCGCATACACCTGACGACCTCCCTTCCACGAGGCTCGCGCTGATATTTTCATCTGCTCCTTCACGATCGTATTCTTAAACCGGAACTAGACTTATCACTCAGCATGTAAGCTATTTGATTGAAACTCTGACCACAGTGGAAGCGATCAAAACGTATTCAAAAGAGGAAAAAAGTGACACAGAGATAAGTATGGGATCCGGGACTAGAACTTAGAAGCTCCCGGACATTTCTTTTCCACAATGGGCAGTTGGGCGCACTTCTGTTGGTATAGCTGAACCACCTTTCGGAGAGCGATGGGAGTATACACACGAGGATAAACCCAATACGGTTATGCGACACTACAATATGTTCTTCATGCAATCACAAGACCAAGGATGAAGGGCTCAGAGGATGAAATTTGGCTCCTTCTGGCCCATTTGCTAAACAAACACTGAGTAGCACTACTCGAGGCTTAAACCCCCTACCAGGCAAGGATTTTCCTCTGCTCGATGGGGGGTTCAGGCCTCGAGTATTGCTACTCTCTTCGCTAACAGGTCCTCGGAGTCTTCGACAATGACTGATGAAATCTCTGTTAAGAGGGCATTCCATTTCGATCTATTCATAGCAGCGAAGCTGTTACTCGAAGACATCATTACTGTGCCTTGTGGCTCCATGACAAAAACACAGTCCGAGTTTCAACCTTCGATCACATCGTAACGCCATTTACGACTACCGATAAAAGGCACAGCATGAGAGAGAGAGAGAGACAGAGAGAGGAGGGGGGGGGGTAATAATGCTATCGATAAGGTAAATTGAGTGCTTACATCATGCCCAATTTATGCTCAGAATTGAACGTCGTCCAGGAACAGGATGCGTCCATGAATAGTTTCGTCATTCATTCTTTAAAGCACATGGCAAAAACGAAGTGTGCATGAATGAAACTGCGAAAAAGTGCTTCCTCATCACTTCCGGCGGCCTTGGAAGCAGGCTGCTTTTAAAACCTGCACAATGATGATAGTGATAAGAGTAACCTCGCAAATCATTTTCGTTTCCCTTCACCAGGATAAACCCACAATGGTCGCATTCAGCTACAGTATTCAGTACGATGGTGGTAGCGGCATAGCACTTTGCCCACGTGACAGCTGATGCCATGGACCCGATCACCTGAACGGCTTCATCTACGTCATTCTGCCAACGAAAGATGACAAGAAGCCAAGAACTTCTCGAGTCTTCCGTTGATTGAACCCCGTCGACTTGCAATAAGAGTAGCACGAGCGGATATCGACACGAAAGCGATCTTCCCTGCTTCTCCAATTGATCAGATACAGTACGTAGCAAACGAAGCGGTAAGGGAACATGGAACGAAATCGCTCTAGTAGCAGTGTGGGAGTTCGCTCAGTAGCTGAACCCCTCGCGGTGTCACAATTCAGGAAATACGGATTCCTGGCACCGATATGGAATTTCACATTTGTACAAATGACGACGGATCGAGAAATAAAGACTTGTAGTCATCGATTTGCATCAAAGAACATCCTCCTAACCCACTGTTCTCGTGTTTCGTTTCTGATAGGACCGAAGTTCTCTCTCGGAAGACTCACCATATTTACTTTTAATAAATGAAATTACGGCACATGTATAGAACGTAAGCCCCTTTTTCCTGTTCGAGCAAGCGAAAGGGACTCTTCACTACGGATCTGCTATCCCAGGCGAATTGAACAAGACCATTGCTACTGTTCCTCTACATTATCCACGATCCTCAGACTGTAGCTCGTATTTGTGCATGTGATATGCCCCTGGGGTGTTCTCAACTTAATACCTGAAGAAAAAAAGCATCCCAATACATAGTTTTACCGTTTCCCCTATGGTTAATTAGACTGCTGTCGTCGCGTCCACCCTTCAGAAAACAAAACAACCTTCCTGCAAATGAAGGCGACAACGAGGATGAAACTTGCCTTTAGAACGGGAGCATTCATTTCCAGGGATCACAAGAGATATCTTCACAGGCACGATACGCGCATAAACACCTTTGAGAAATAAAAGTGAAAAATTGGGAGCATACATGCGGGAAGGGCATTTCACGCCGACGGCTGCCCGTGTCGAAGAATAAAACGACGAGTAGGTGCAGGACAGAGCTGCGGCATCGCTAGTCCCGACGATAGATGGGAGGGACAAACCATAACGTAAACTGCCTGCCCGGTGAACGAAAGCAACGGGCAGGCCAGAGAACGCACAAGGAATGGAGTGTGGCGATGAACCCCGTAAGGAGAAGTTCCGCCCTTGAAACCCGGAGGCTATACGAATATGAGCCCGGTCCATGGCATGCTTTCGTCTGTCTGCCCTAGGGCGGTTGCTCTCTTAAACACCAAGCTACCGGAATCGCAGCATAAATATAGAAATATGTATCATGTTCTGTAATCACGGAATTGAATACGGACCATCCCACGAGCCACTACCCTCTGAATTCCTTTGTCAAGATAAGGAAAAGATTTTCCTTCTGATATAATACCTTTGCGAAAGAAAGAATCAAGTGATTACAAATATTTATAATAATAAAAAAATCAGGCAGGGTTCTTACCGGAACCGGCAACAGCAGACCAACACCATATTTTAAAGCTATTTTCATGACCAAGTCAAGTCAACTCGTGTCATGGTCAAGTAGCATTTCTCCCAGCCCCTCATCAGGCTCAAAACAATATTACCATATTATTTTCTGGCTATACCAATAACGAACTGCGAAATAATGTTATGTAGTTTTATGATACTCTAGTTTGGAATAACTATATTTTCATTCAGTCTAACTTATCACCTTTTCTCAGAGGCACGGTTTAGGGCCCTTTGCGATGTAATTCCAGGAAAATGTTATAGGGCTTTTTTTAAGCTAGCGAACACAAAGGCAATGCCGCGGTAGAAAGAGGGCTCAGGAATATCTTTTTATGATCTTATTGCTGCCTCATCCCAAGTGCTCAATGAAGATATGTGTATGGGTGCAGGAAACATGCGCAGTACTCTAATAATCACAATCAACAAATCACAAAATCACGATAGACGCAAAACCGAGAATGAACAGTGTTGTGACTTCTTCAATACTGGTCATTCCAGATTGCTACATGGTTGTATTCCTGGCCTTGTCTTCAATCCTGTCAACAACAGATAAGGGATGCTTGCTCGAGTCCCTTTTAATGACAGCTTTGAAACCATGAATTCATGGTCTTCATGAGTGAACCATGAGAATCCGCCCTCCTATCCGTCACCTAAGAGTCGATGTAATTTCTATAAAGTTCCCCCTTTCTTCTGGCTATGACGGAGAGGGTGTATCTTTCTTTCAATTGTGATATCATCTTCTTGACTCGTTTTACGAAGTTACAGTCACAGAGGTCACGATGAATAGAACGCCAATGTCCTCATCCGAAACTTAGGGCCTAAGGGCTTAAGAAGCATTCCGGAGATGAAGAGTTCACGCTTTTCCCAAAAGACTTCCTGTTCCCAAAGGAACATGAAAGAGAAACATTTCTATCATAGCAATCGAACGTCGATCAAGTTTGCATATCCTGCCGTTAATCTTTTTCATTCCATGGAAGTCTCGGCTTGTGATGTGAAATTCATTCCACCATCGTTGTGTCGTGATCTCATCCAGCACTTCACTAACGTCTTTCACACGAATGTGGTGGTTATGCAATCGCCTGCTGATATGAAGTTGTGCTTCGCAGGACAAGCAAGCTCTCCGCTCACCATGCCGGAAGCGACATCTTGTGCCAGGGTTATAGGCACAAATATTTTGTTACATTCTTCTCTGGCAGGTTCCTCGAGGGAGACTGTTACGCCCTTAACTGGTGGACCAATTCTTCAGTCGAGAAAAATAAAACGATCTGGGGTGGATTGCATAAACTGACTTTAGAAACCCCTGGTCCTCTTCCCATTTTCTCTTTTTTTTTCTCTCCATCAAGAAATAAATATCTCAACAGTTTCGTGGAATGATGCACAGTACAGGTATAATAACTAGATACTTATGAGAATAGATCATAGGACCTCAGCTATGTGGGAAAAAGCTATCACGAGAGACCAGCGAAATGAAAAAAAATGCGAGCAACAAGGTATGCTTGGTCAGTACGTTCCATATCAGTAAAGAGAAAGAATAACAAGTCCTCAGACAGCACGTGGCGAAAAAAAGTGATGAGCCATCCTCCCTATTCTCAAACCTTGAGGAGATCCCTGTTGCCACAGGCACAAATACTTCGATATTACGTACACTTCCGTCGTTTTCACGATTCGTTTCACGTTCGGCTTCAAGAACTTTTAAACGTATTGCTGAACCTAGTAATTCTCGGATCGACTTTAGGAGGAATATTCAATCGCAATCACGTGATTTGCTAATAGATTTTTATCGATCTGTAGCTTTCCAGACCTTGTGAACTGCTAGCAGGGTAACGACACAAAACCGGATGGAAGTCATGGTCGGCTCACCAGATGTAAAGATTTGTACACCGACTTAAGGCGTCGATTTTCATGCGACCAGTGTGAGGAAGGAGGAGTCCCAGAAGACCTTCGCGTGCGAGGTCATATACACGTCTGATAACGATGCTACTTGTCCCTTTCCCGATTCCAACGGGAGAATATGGGTCCCCTCGCCCTCTCCTCCATACGATAGCAGCACTCCAGGGCGGAGAAAGTGCGGGGATTTCCGTGCGGGCAAGCACGGTAAGCATGTCACATCCGTCGACGTTGCTAGTAAACGATCTTTCTCATCGATTCGTGTTTTTTTAAAAAATATTTTTATAGTTACACATATCAGCAGCTTTTCCATTCTAATCCCCCAAGGATCCTGTCGGCTCTGTTCTTCAATAAATTCAACATTCTTCAATTGAATGTAGTAAATATGGATTGCACATGAGGCAAAATTGTCTCGGTGGCGACGTAATTGCTGATGCAACAAATTAATTTGGATGAGGGAGGGTGGACGAGAAAAAGAGAGATAAATTTAATTTTTGGTTCATAAAAATGACTGATTTGGATACACTGAGACTATGACATTGTCTATTGTGGCAAACCTGCAGAGTATGGAATCTTTCTCGATACCACTTCAATCTGCAGCACCCACCTTCGGTGTAGACTTTGGAAGTGGAGGACCATCATTTTCCTAGCTATAGACAGAGGAAAAAATCTCATTGTCCAAGCTAGATAGTTTTTTCTCTCAAAGACTTGATAAAATGTTCCAAGGCGTCGCATCACAATAATCCAGGAAGGTAAAGAAAACGGAGCATTGGTTATGCTCTCGTAGGGAAGACTGGGACTGTTATGGAAGTTTTTTTTCCGAATGCTCCTGTTATCTTCGAATTCTTCGAAGTGGGGTCTTTTTTAACCTAGAGATTATTTCAGAGGCGAATTATTATTTTCATTACTGAAAAATGGCAACTGAAAGAATGGCTGGAAAAGTTCTGGCAGTATGGATACGGGAAAGGGATGCATGTACATACACAGTTTCTGCTCGCATTCTGATAATTTGGAAGGAAAAAATTAGGTTAAGCCCAAAGTTTAAATGAAAAAAAAAGACTAGAATACCATATCCATGAAAACTGGATACAGATCAGTCGAAGATGAGCTCTGAGGAGAATTTTCTGTTTTCCTCGAATTGTACCTTTTGCTCATCATCCTATTTTCCAGAAAACTTCTCAACAAGTTGCAGAATATGATCACGCATCGCATCGCCGTGGTTCAAGTTTGGACTCAAGCATTGGCTACTCTCTGCTCCATGGCGTGAGAGGTGGTGGAGGGGGTTTGTGCGACACATTATCATCCACCACATCGGCTATGGTTACCCAATGTGCAGAGTGATAGGTGGCCGTTGAACCCGAGCGGGCGTTCACGTTTCACTTTCTCTGGGCCTGTCAACACGGGACAAGATAGGGAACAAGAGCAATGGTCGACTTCCGCTTTGTCTTTAGTCGCAGACCAGTTTTCAGTTTACGTCTCGGTTATGGCCATATTTGTGGTTCCGCTATCGTCGACAAGAGCTCTGAAAGCTGTGGTCAGATTGTAGTTTGTTTATTTGTTTTTTTTTTTAGATCTGGCCCATCACTACAAATACTATGATGAAGCACTCATGGAATTACAGAGGCACGTTTCCAATCGTCATATGTCTGATCGATGCTGCCTAGGTCAAAGGTTACGAGGGGAGACACTCTGGATGAGGAATTCCTATGTTCCGAAGTTTGGTTCCTTCAGTCTTCTGTAGACGCGATTGATACGCAATCTCTCGGTGATAAGAGTTGCAGTGCAGGAAGGGACTCCTCGTCGAATATTGAGGAGTCACAACTGGAATAGAGATTTCGTAATCCCAGTTTCATCTCAGTCCAGTCACCGTCTCAGTCGACTTACTACGACGCGACTGGAAGAATGGAACGACTGCAGTTTAACTTTGACAAGGACTGCAACTGAACACAAAGTTGATATCAACCAATGCCGTCAAGGATGTCTGATAAGCATCCACATTCACATTCAGCTTTTAACAGTCTTTGCCTGTCTCGGTCCGCGCTAACAAATGATAAATCGAATGCACCAGTTCTTCGTCTCAAGAGAAACGGAGTAATAAATAGTATGCAAGCGTGGAACACGCTTGTACCTCGTACATTACAAAACTGAATTTATCCCGTGCAGAACAGGGAAAATTGAAGACAAACTACTCCTCGACTGTCCTGACCCAACAGATAATTCGCATTGGAATGTTTTCGATAGACTCTAAAGAAGCCCTGCTTAAAGGAGATGATTTTGCACGTCCGCTGTGAATCAGCCTATGATGCCATTGCTGTAATAAAAACGGGAAAAAACATTGACATTTTTACAAGTAGGCTTGCACCTGTCCATTTCAATTTGTACGTACTTAGATAAATGGAGAAAGCGAAGAGCCCTCAGCATTATCTGGAGTACTGTAGAGTGGGATGACTTGGTACGGTGGGGTAACGTAGGACATATTTTTGACTTGACATTTAATGCTACTAAAAGTAAAATTATCTACCTCGCAACCCAATGAATTTTTCCTGTGCTCACAGGCAGAAATCAGCGGGCCATGCAAGAAAGAACCAAGTTCGTCGGGGCCAGTGGCGTGCCCAAAGAAGGAGGGGGGGGGGGGATTATGGGGGTCATAACCTCCCCCTTGGAATACGTTTCATATGTTCGATTCTCAAAAACTTTTAAATTTGGCCATAAATGCAGGGTTGGTTACCAATTTTTCATATTTCAACTCCCCCATTGGGATTTTCTGAGTACGCTACTGTATTGGGCTATCACTTGCACGTCAAGCTCAACTATCAAATAGATGATAGAGAGATGAACATGGGCATTTCGTACCTCGGTATTTGGTGATGGTCGGCAGTAGAACGGGTTCCTTGGGCTGCTGATAATAGCGTGCAGATATTCGTCCGATTACGACACTAGTATGTCTACGTTCAACTCTTCACAATTTATTGTTGACATTCATAGTTATCATCACCATTCTCATGTATAGTGAAAGTGATGCGACGAAGGTAACGGATCGCCCAACTGGGAGAGCTTAAACAGCAGAAAAAAATGCAAAATCCCCAAAAATGTACCCGATTTGAAAATGATATTACAGGATAACCATACAATATAGGATTGAATAATAAAATGCATTAAGCAGGCATAGTCAATCCTATATTTTTTGGTTATCCTGTGATTTCATTTCGAAATTGGGTACATTTTTTGGCTCACCCTTTATTACCCTGGCGAGGCATCTCTCAGAGGGAAAGTTTCAGGACGTGGTCACTTCTTGAATGATATTCTCCTGCATATACAGGATGGCTCCCCCCAAAACGCGTCCTGTTTGACGCTCTATACAATCCGCTGTGGATGACCTAGATTCGTGATGTTTTCGTATCACATTGGAAACACTACACAATTTGTTTTCTGAAAGTTTCATGTACCTAGGTTGCCTGAATAAAGATGGGTAGTCGTTCAGAGTGAAGTCATAAAATGTACATTTTCCGCGCATGAGGTGGATCGAGTTTCAGGATTGCTCGAATGATTTCTCTCCCTTGACGCCATAAATGCCACTTTTTATGACAGTTCTCATTGTAATATTCTGCGTGGTATCGATTCTTATGCTACGATGTACGTAGTAGTACTATTCTACGACGTGTGGAATAGTACTACAACGAGGACATGGCGTAAAAAGCAGTCTTAATGGTGTCAAGTGAGAGAAATCATTGAAGCAGTGCCAAAACTCCCTCCACCTCAAGCACAATAAAGGAACATTTTATGACTCCACTTCGAATGACAGTAGAATTTTATTTAGACAACCTAAGTACGTGAAACTTTCAGAAAACAAATATTGTGGTGCTTCCAATGTGAAACGAATGCATCACAAACCTAGATCATCCACAGCGGGTTTTATAAGGCGTCAAACTGGACGATTTTTTGGGGGGCCTCCCGGTATAAACTTAAACCAAGAAGTTGGGAGAGGATGCTGTTATTTGATAAGATCTTGAGATTGTTCACCGTCTTGGGAAGTTAAACACCTACTGCTCTGGATCTTTTCCAATGCCTTGGAAACGAATAAAGCTGAAGGGAACTTTTTTTTTTTTCCAGCAACCTGTCTCCAACACTCATATCCAAAGAGTGACGAGGGAATGATATGTCTTGAGATGTCCCCCTTGCAAGTGGCAAATCAAACAACAGCGGGGAGCGAGTGAACAGGAGGAGCATTCCCCTACTCCTTAAAGATATCTCTGTCCGATGTTATCAATGACGGCTTCCTATGTCTTGGGATTCCCCATGCATCATGGCTCTTCATGCCACTTCACATTTTCTGAAAGTGCGAGATACCCTTAGGTGTTAAGAGATAAGGTGAGAAATCATTGTCTCGTTAAGTGAGTGCCAGCCATGCAGATGTTAAACACATGAATAACCCAAGGGTAACAGTTCTGATAATATGCTTCTTTATTAAGCGTTATAATATAATCAACATTCTATGGAATGATTCTCATATCCTGTGGCAGTATTCACCTTAAAATTTGCTGCCTTGGGCAGACATCACATACACAGGTTGTAGAGAGCCGGAGGGAATGAAACAGGGATACAGTATACATTTTGCAAGGCAAAATTAACAGGATAAGGATGATGGAAACTTCCTTCACTCATTTCGGCCACACTAACATGTCAAGATCACAAGTGCTTCTTGATGAGCTTCTCCAACTTGCGAATGCGACTTGGCTGACGATCTGTGCCGAGATGAGAATTTAAAGCTGGGATGCGACCACCTGTGTGGTTTACTTGCATAGTCCCAGACATCTTGCTGGCTTTGTTTTGATATGATTCAATCAGATGGCTCTGCTCATTCCTTCGGATACCCTATAAAGATGAACGTAAGCAACGCTATATGTCTGTTTATAGGTGATCAGCCAAATGCAAATATGCTGAGTGTCCCATGCAAAGGTGAACCTGTGAATACATGCATACACACACATACATTATTGTGTGTATAAACTGCTCTTTAGCAGCACCACCTCCATTAGTTTATACTTCATTAGTGGCAAAATTACCAGACAGGTGGCAGAAGCAATATAAGCTGTATGTTTTGTGTTTCAAGGACACCAGCCATCAGTAGAGATTGCAGTGAAGTTGAGTCAAGTGTGAAGTACACAGATGAGCAGTGACTGAATCTTGAATTAAAAGTGGTTCATATGAAGTTTGCAGGAAGAATTCCAGGAATTTACACAGGAAGAAAAGGTATTTGGTTGCGTCCAAACATGATAGGATTACAGTGCACAAACCTGAGACCTCAATTGTGACATTTTACAAGGTTTTTGGAGACTGAATAATCAATACAAGTCCATGGCCATCAGGGTCACCAGACCCAAGCAGCTGTGAATTATTTGTGAAGGACTTTGAAAGGCAAAGCATACATAAATAACTAGCAAACAAAAAATAAAAATAAATATAGATGGTATTGCAGCTATTTGAGTGACAGAACTATGAGCAGAGAAAATGTCAAAAAGTGCATTGAGGTTGGGGGACAGCACTTCCAACACTTACAATTAATACTACAAATGCAGTAATTGCAAAAGGAAAATTTGAAAATATATTTGCATGGAACATCCTGGATTTAGATGCAAAGCATACCTTCATTTCAAGGATTTTTTGGAATTCAGTGAGATCTGAATCAGGAAGGAGATTGAGGTATTGCTCAAGGAAGGATGTTGGTGGGTCCATAGGAGACATTACAACCTTCAGCATGATCTCAATGTGGTTCATCCCGTTCACCACTGTCTTCTTGAAGCTATGGATGAAAAAGGGAAGAATTCAAGTGAGCAGAACACTTGACTTCTGGAACTTCTGCATATACGAGGTCTGATCAAAAAGTTCCAGTACTTTTATTCGTAAACTTTATTTTTAATAAGTACATTAAAATTAATTGTTGTCCCCTTCAAAGTATTCTCCCCACTTATCCCAACGCTCCTGCAACTTCTGGAAGCAGTGCTGGAAGTCCTGGAGTGTAAGACTCTTAAACTGCCTCGTCGCATTTTCCTTGATGCTTGCAATGTCATCAAATCTTTTCCTTTCAGTGAAATTTAATATTGGGGAACAGGAAAAAGTCACACAGAGCCAGGTCTGGTGAATAGGGAGGGTGGGGTAACACAGGAATTTTTTTTTAGCCAAAAACTCTCGAATTGTGAGAGCAGTGTGGGCTGGAGAATTGTTGTGATGCAAAAACACCAGGCTTCATTTTGGAAAAGTTGGGGATGATTTCTCCTAATTTTTTCTCACAGACACTTTCAAAACATCTTTGCAGTAAGCCTGGTTAACTGTCTGGCCTTGTGGGACAAACTCATGATGCATCAGGATCATGATGCATGATCGAAAATTTGATGAAGAGCACAGAGACGACAGGATTTCAACACTTGTGATTCACGACTGGTTAATCCTAGTGCAAAGGAGGTTTCACCATGCGTGCGGTTACCCCCCCACTCCCACCTACACAAGTCCTAGCCCCCTACCTAAAGTGGTTCATTTTTTAACGAGAAAGTACTGGAACTTTTTGATCAGACCTCGTATATATATATGCAGAAGGTGATAAAATCACTTTCAGGGTTTATGGCACTCAAGCAAGAAAATTATGCAGGTGATAGCTCAGTGAAACTTTGGGAATAGTTTCAAAATATTTGGAAAAATGTTCAGCGAAAAAAATCATTGACTTTATGATTGGGGGGAGGGGGGGCAGACAGTGTGGATATGATGATATTTTTATATACAGCAGTGGAGCTATAGATGGGCATCTAAAATGCTGCCATAAAGTGTGACAATCAGTTCTCATGTAATTTGTAAACATACTTACCTATAAGCAGCAAATAGCACATGTGCAATATTATTACTCAAATGGATTGAATGTAGAGGTGGTGTGACAAGCTTAGTGCCCCACAGTCTTTGTGTTACATTCATAATTGATGTGATACTATATCATATGTTTCACTGAGCTACACTGCATAGTTTTCGTACTAGAGAGTTGTGCACCCTTTGAGTTACATTCCAATCACCCTGTACATATATGTGCAATATGTAGTTGAATTGAAGGCCAACCAATTCAAGATTCCAGTATTTCTCCAAGCAAGGTACTTCGTATGTCAAAGCATCAGCTACAGACATCTATGCAAGACTACGATGGGAGACTATGACATTTATGAATGTAACTCAGCCATCCCAGCATTGAACACCCAAACACAGTATTCAAATAAGACAGCAATGTAAAAATGGAAGTGGTGGCGAAATGATTCCTTGGGTGCTGAAAGCTTTGCAGGACACTCTTTGGGGGCATGGTCCTGCTTAACCTTCAGTGCAGTGAGGTCTTTTTCCAAATGTAACTTTAGAAGAAAGTACAGAACATATCAAGTTGGTTGACAAAGTTGCCTAAATTCACAGTTTAAGTCAATCTCACAATCATAGCAAGTACAAAATCAATTGGCATGAGAGAGCTTAGACCAGGGATTGGGAACCTTTTTGGCCATGTAAGCCATATTAAGATAGAGCTAAGTGCTGTGGGCAAAAGATTTTCAGAACAACAGAAATTTTCATGAAGTTGGCAACAGACATATGCATTCTTCTATGCATGAGAAAAATAGGGAAAAACCATGATTTTATATCATTTTGGTATGAGTGTGGGATGTAGGCATTTTGTATTAAAAAGAGGGAAATTCTCTTTTGAGAGAATGCCACAATGTATATATATTTGAAAATTCTAACCAGAAGTCAATCAATCTACTCCTGTATTCAATGTGTTAACATTACTTTACTGTTCTCATTATTTTCCTTCTGAAATGCTTCCCACATTTGTCAAGATCCAGAAAGGGTAGAATTTGTCAGTGGATAATGGATATGTGTATTGGCAAGAATTATCTACAAAAAACTGGAAGTGCTCAGAATATTGTACATCCAAGCGTACTGGAAGGCATCACACTTGCAGAAATGAAGTCATCATGTGATAGCCTCTTATAACCATGTCCCCAACTTGGCAAAGATCGCAGCTCGTCAGATTGTGAAATTTATGCAAGTCTTCCCAGAGATGACCCCTTAAGTTATCACCACAGGTAGTGATGTCAATTTTCCAGTGCAATGCAGCTGCACCAGAGTTGCCACCTTCAACCAGATGAAGTAAATTGTACAAAGAGCTAGGCAAATGGCAAGCTTTTCCCCTCCTCACCTGATGTCATTAGATCTTCAAATCCCTGCAAAGTACACAACTAAAACATATGAAATATAACACATAACTATAACATCTGGTGACCTGTTGCTGCTTTTTGACAATGGAAGTGAAAATGTCCAATATTCTCTAGAGCTCAAAACCTTCAGGATATGGAATCCTGCAAAAGCTGGTTTGTAGATGGCACTCTCAAAATAACACTGCCATTATTAGCTAAATTCATGCAGTGCAGTATGATAATATCCTTCCAACTGTCTTCATCCTGATGACTGGAAAATCTATGGTTGCATACTCAAGAGTTCTTCACTAACTGAAGAGTCTTAACAGCAATTGACATCCTGAGACTGTAAGTAATGACTGACTTCAAACAAGCAGCAAGCTCAGCATTTGGTAGCAAGTTTCCTGGCATTGAGCTTTGAGGATGCTTTTTCCATCTTAGTCAATGAGTTTGGCAGAAAATGCAGCAGCACTAAGACATCCTGGAGTACAAGGGATACATTGTGGATCTAGATGTTGCCCTGTGCAGTGATCTTTTGGTAGCTTTATTAAATGTTCCAGTTGATGATATAGTCTGTATTTGAGGAGATTTGCACTTCAACTTTCAACAGCACCCACAAGACTCTGCTCCAACCATTCATTGACTACTTTGAAGACACCTGATTTGGGCAACCTGACAGAAGAGGCAACAGAAGTTGGTCAACATTTCAACACACCCTTTTGGAATTGCCACAATGCTGTGTTGGCTTGCCTTCCCAGAATCAAAAACTGTTGGAGAATGGCACAGAGCAGAAGTTCTCAATTTTCCTTTAATTCACATTGAACCTTAAAGTGTCCAGTGTCCATGATCCCCAGTTAGGGAGCTGCTGTCATAGAGGGTTTAGCCAAATTCTAAGAGTCTAATTCTCCAAGTCACATCCCTCCCTTTAGAAGTTCATCGATGGGTTGAAAGAAGAAAGGAAATTGAACAAGCTCAAAATCAAGCAATATGTAGCTGGTCAATTTTCTAATGCACTATGAAAGGTCTACTGTGAATATAGACATTGTTTCTTAGCTTCATCAACCAATTTTTTTATGACTACTTAAAAGACATCAATCATAATTTTCAGTAACAATAAAAACTTACTTTACACACCTCTGTCATTTGATGACAGTGAAAAACACATGTAAATGTTGAAGAAAAATCCTGATGTTTTCTCATACAGTCCAAGATGCTACAGAGATCTCTAAAGATTGAGTACAGATGCAGATGCTCTGTAACATCTCCACCTTTGTAGTTGTAAGAGTAATTTTGCCAGTACCAAATGCACCTTCATGAGGCAAGTCTTCAGCATGCATCTTGATCATTTGCATCTTTTCAACTTGTGCCTTTTTGTCATGTGCATTTTTTAACATTTAAATCCACGTTTTTGTTGACCATACTCATTTTGTCTGTGCCCTTTTGACATGGAACCACATCTCAAAACCAGTAGAGGGATCTTAATATCAGCATCTCATCACCAGAGAGAGCACCAAAAAGGCATAGAACCACTGGGAATGTGAGAATAGAACAGTTAAATGGAATATGCAGACCACTTACCTAGCAGGTGGTTCACGAATGACTTTGGATCCAGCAGACGGCATTCCAACAAGGGCATTCTTCAGCATATGCATGTCCAACAGCAGTTGCTCAGCTCCAACTGTACTGATTCCCTTGCACTTATACAGAGTCTGCTGTAGCTTTGGAATGAAATTGCTGAAACAAAAGTGCAAAAGGATTAAAACGTGGGAGGAAGGAGGAAGGAAAAAGTGAGCATGGGACCGTTATAGGCATGACCTTGATTTCACAATGTACAAAGCTGCTGATTTATTGTGCAAAAGCAATATGTTGACTTTTCCCCTCCTCAGGCCAAGTCAGAGAACGGATTTCACATTTTAAAAGGACCTGACTGAAGGGGTAAGGAAATTTTTATTATCTATGCATACAAGCAACCCTTACCAACTGCCACAAAATTTGCCATCAGTCAAGTTCAGCAATGGGAAAGGCAAGAAAGATTCATTCATCTATTAATCTGATGTGGATGTAAAAGGGTTGTTCTGAAAGTAATGCGAAAGTCATATATGTCATAATGTCAAAAGGTGTCTTTTTATTCCTTTGTTTTCTACTGTATATGAATTTGGAAGTTCCAGGGAATTTTTGCAAAATTTTTTGGCAAGCAAAAGTGACTGAAATTTGCAAAGATACAAGGCCTCCCCTTCTGAGGGGGGAGGGGGCCTTGCTAAACCATGTCTGAGTGCCATGAAAGGCTTTGATTCTACTTTAATTTTTAGTTGGCAGGTCATAGTGACAGAACCATGTCTCATTATCAGTTATGATCTCAGAGACATTTTGAGTGGCCCAAGTAGAATTTTAGGAGCATCGTTTTGCAGAAACTTGTGCTTGCCTATTTCTTGCTGTCAGACAGGTTTTTTGAGACCCAGTGGGCTACTATTTTTCTAGTTTTCAAATATTTGTCCAGATTTTTTCTTTATTGCTTCCACTCCAATGCCAACAGTCTCTTCAAGGGCAAGGTTGGTTATTTTTGGGTCATCTTCAATTAGACTATTGACTTTCTCTACATTTGCTTCAATGACAGCAGTTCTTGGACACCCTTCATGTATGGCATCATCAAGATCAGTCTAATCAGACAGGAATAGTGCAAACAAGTCATACACAAGCCTCTTAGATGTAGCTCCAAATGTCAATGGCTTTAACAAGCTTTTCATGGCACTCAGACACATTTTCTTGAAACTTGCTTGAAACTCCAGAAATCATTGCATGAAAATCACAGTCACACAACCACACTTCGGAAGGGGGAGCGGCCTTGCATTTTTTGCAAATTTTGAACACTTATTAACCTTCCAGCAAAAAATTATGAGAAATTTCACTGGAACTTCTGAAACCCTATAAACAAGGGAACAAAAAGTCCACTGGCATTATGACATGAATAACTTTTATTGGACTTTCATAACAATCCTCGTAAGCCAAGTAATATAGGTTCTCCATGGAGAGGACCACTAATTAGAGCAGGGTTGCAGAACTCAAAAGACTGTGAGGGCCATTTGCAATTTTTAATCATATACCGTGGGCTGCAGTCTGGCTGACCATAGCTGTGGCCAACAGGACAGGAGCCATAGTAGCACTTAAAATGCCACCGGTCATGGTGGGCCACAAGCAAGGGCCTCACAGGCTGTATGTTGTGCACCCCTGAATTAGAGCATCCAATTAGCTTTCTTCAAATAATCATTTCGTTGCAACACTAGTGTGTTGTGAATTCTTTTGCTAAATGAAAAAAAATTAAAATTTGCTTTAATGTGTATCTGTATATAGAGGGTCTGGTACGAGGGTCACTCAACAAGTTATCTACCTGAATAAGAAAGAAACATCCGAGGGGAAAAATAACACTTTATTTTTCAATGTAGTCACCTTTTAACTCAACACACTTATTCCACTTTGATTCCAAGGATTTTATTCCCTGGGAATAGAAGTCAACTTCTCGTCCATCAAACCACTGAAACGGCAACTTTCAGCTCTTCATTGCATGAAAATCTTTTTCCCCGCAAAAATGTTTTCAAGTGTCTGAACAGAAAATAGTCACTAGGAGCCAGATCCGGGCTGTAGGGAGGATGGTTGAGCTCCTGAAAGCCACACTCCCTCACTGCTGCCTCAACTTTCCATGATTTGTGGACGGGCGCGTCGTCATGGAGAAGAAGGACCCCCCTTGACAACTTTCCTTTGCGTTTTTCCTTGATGGCATCATGTAAATTTTTCATGGTGGTAGCATAGGAATCACCAGTGATTGTACACTTGTCTGGCATGAACTCTAGCAGCAGTAGTCCCTCGCTGTCCCAAAACACAGTGGCCATAATCTTTCCTGCAGATTTCTGAACACGAAATTTGCGAGGCGTTGGCGATCCCTTATGCTTCCACTGCATGGACTCCTGCTTGGTTTCAGGATCCCAGTGATGAACCCAAGTTTCATCACCAGTTACTATTCTGGGAAAAAAAGTTTCCCCGATTTGTTTAGAAAACTTCAAGTTTTTCTTGCAGATGTCAGATCTGTTCTTCTGAGCTGGAGTCAGCATTCTTGGGACCCATCGAGAACCGACTTTGGACATGTGTAATTNGACACCTTTTGACATTATGACATATATGACTTTCGCATTACTTTCAGAACAACCCTTTTACATCCACATCAGATTAATAGATGAATGAATCTTTCTTGCCTTTCCCATTGCTGAACTTGAGGGGGATATGACCACAGAGAATTATTATATGACATGAGGGTGCCAAAAGATATACCCTGGAATCCTGAAGAGGTCAGAACAAAGGGGCTGAAATCAGAGGCTGGCTGAGCCTGGGATCAAACCTGTATGGTTTGAATGCTGAGATCACAATTTACTAGATGATGGTGTTGCAGATTTGATCCTGGGCATGGCCAAACACTGATTTCAGCCCCTTCATCCTGACATCTTCAGGGTTCCAGAATACATCTCCCAGCACCCTCATATTTATATACTTTAATGTGTATAGTCTTCTCAATTTTCTATAAATGACTAAATACAAATGATTAAAGCAGTCCTGCAGGAGAGGGAGAAAAAAAACCCATAATACTGCTCATTTGCCTTTCTCACATGGTGACACTGCACAACCCTACCCTTCCTGCCCCTTTTCTCAGAGCTCCTTCACCAATATGCTACGTGCCTGTTCCATTCTCTCCTATCTGGCCTGTCTCCTGGTCTAAGAGCTGATTCATTTTATCCATTCTGAATGCCACTGAATTCACCCCATTCTATCTGAAAGCTCTTCAGTAGATCCTTTTCTTTTGCTTAAATACTTTCAGACCCAAGTAGAAGACTGAGGGAGGGGAGAATAACCTATTTATTGTTTCAAAAGCTAAAACGATTTTTAGAGAGGATGAATTTTGCATAAAGAACTTCTCCTCCAAATGTACCACACCAATACCAATATTGCAATAGCACTTAAATAAACTGACTTGGTGAAGCGCATGCAAAACTGCGTGAAATACTCTCTTGCAGAGTCAAGATTGTCCCTAAGCAGAGGGACTGTCTGATGAATGTGTGAAATGATGGCTGTCACATAGGAACTCTGGTCTCCAACACTCTCCACATTCACCCAAGATATCTCAAAAACAAAAGAGGACCATTCTATTATTCCACTACCTATGAAAGCATGTTTTCTGTGATGGTAATATGGATCAACGCTTACTTTGGTGATAGTTGACAGGGCAGGGTCACAGGCCCCTTCTAAATCTTGTACAAGAAGGTTCACGCATTGTGACATGACACTGCGAATGGAATAGCACAAAGAATCATAAAATCTCCCATTTTGAAAAGTTGGCATAATAGTAGTAGCATGCTCACCTGTGGAATGCATCCTGCTCTTTGGATAGGTTGATCTGAGGAGCAAGCTCTGAGCTCACTTTATCTCGGAGTTTTGATTCCAGTTGCTTAGTGGTCTCAAGGCAATATTCTGATGTGGTGAGTACTCTGTAGATTTGAAGTACAAGTTTCACAATGCAACAATGCAAGGAAGTCAGTCAACTGGATATGGGAAGACTGCCCCCAATATTACCTGCATATGTGGCACAGCTCATCATTGGTAAATTTTGGGATTTCCCCCTCTTTCAAGAGATTTGAGAAGTTTTGGATGATTCCAGCAGTGGTGAAGTCTCTGAGCTCCTTTATATTTGGCATGTTTGATAAGGAGCCTGATGTTGGGCTCCGCCTGAGAAAAAAAAGGGCCTATTTTGACTTCACTTATGACAAGGAATATAAAAGCAATACCAAACAACTCTTTATAGTTCTCAGAGTTATTCTGAGATGGTTCCATTAGAATGGTACAATTCAAACAAAGATATCAAGGAAAAGGTGCAAACCCTGGTAAACTATGCTGGAGAACCCTAAAGGCATATTCCCTAAGATGTTTCTGGAAGACGTTAGCCAATGCTACCAAGGGAGGACCAGTGGTTAACCCAGACAACTGCACAAGGCATTTCTTGTAGAACATGAAGAGATCTGCTGAGCTGCCAATCACAGAGCCTTCCTGAATAGTCTTCCCTGGACCAGACTGGTGTAGAAGCTGCTTGGCATCTTCCTGGAACTTTCCTATCAAATCAGTTAGATTCCTGAAGAGTAGAAAAGGATGTGAACATTTTCCCAAATATACTCCAAAGGCAAAATTCTGCTTGCAGAGGATGGGGAGTCATAGCCTACCTGTCTTGACTTTCAACATAGATAGAGAGGTGAGTCTCAAAACATCCACTGATGAGGCCTTGGAATGGTAACAGCAAACGAACTGAGTTCACCGGACCTGTTTGAAGGGATTTTGCAGCCACTGCTTCAGCATCTGAATCTGAGGACATATCCTCTTCAAACGGATTCAGGGATGGTGGCTTTTCTGCCATTGCCTTTTGTGCAACTCCATCACTACCTCCATCCTGAAAGTATAAGATACAGATATTATGGTAGATGCCCAATAATCTAAAGCAAAGATTACTAAAGAAATGTGCTGCATCTAATGTCAAATCTGACCTTTCCAGTGCTGACCCTTGGCTGGAGGGTTATTCCTGAGAATCTCCTTGAAAGAAGAACTTCAAAATCAACTGTCTTCTGTATTGCATAAAGGAGAAGTTTGACTTCAATCTCATGCTGGCGAGCTTGCATAGATCTAGACAGTTGAGTCCTATAGAGAAGAGAGAGAGATGAGTTTCTTATTGGTATCACATTATACAAACCTCTAATTAGTCATGTCTCAATGAAGCAATTGCATGCCAGTAAAAAGTGCAGTGCAAAATCATCATTTCCAGTGCAACTTTCCACCTACAAAACAACTTGCATGCACTGTCCATGAGCTTCAAAATTCAAAACTTCAAAAATTTGTATGCTTTTCTATGGTTTCCAGGTATAAAAAGCTTAATCCATTTCAGTTCAGTATTGCTAGGTATCTGATAGTGCAGAGTTGGGAATCTTCTCATTCTCCCTATGGTACACAGTATGGTACATGTATGGTACACAGACCAATGCTGAAATAAAACTATAAGAAATTTTCAGCAAATTAGACAATGAGCTCATATTGATATTCAATGAGGGTTTCCAGTAATCTAGCAATACCAATATAAGTACCAAAGAGTACTCAATATTCAAAACACTTTGTCCAATATCAAGCAAAAACAATCAGATGCATTTTGACAACCAAGGTTGGGTTCACCCCAGATTGTGTCTGATTCTGTTCACAGCACATGATGACTCCTTCAGTAGGTTTTACAGGGCAATCAAGGGCAGATTGAAGGGTTCCTCTTGCTTGCTGCTTCTCCATTGCTCATTTTCTTTTTTCTTTTTCATGATGGTGATGAAAGAATTTAGTCAAAATCAATTTCATCCCTGAGATTGCCTGCTGCCAATTACATAACGTGATTTTTGAACTTTTTTTTACCCCCCCTGTAACACTCCATAACAAAAACTTTGAACCCTCCCAAAAAAATTACATGACAAAATATGACCCTCCCCTTCATAATTTTTTTTTTATGATAATAAGATAAAGAAACAAGTAAAATGCATTTGAAAAAGAAACTAGTTTATTTTAAACGAGTTTCTTTTTCAAATGCAACTGGCACAAAACAATGCATGGATTGTTCATTCACTGTAATTTTTCATACTACAACTTTGAAAAGTTCTTGTATTTGAAGCACTGGATGAAATTTCTTTTAAATTTGGCAGGAATATATTTTTATTCACCTGAAATATCATGCGCAGAAAAGCATGTGCTTTGCATAACAGATTGAAAATAAATAAATAAACTAACCCCTTTTTTTGCCACCACACTTCCAAATTCAGCTTGAGACACAGATATTCAACATCATGCAGTTCATCTTGAGGCATTTAGTAGTAGCATTACATGCAGAATAAGTACCACCATAATTTTTACAAATGAAGTTTGATGAATCACAAATGAGATGTACTTACAGGATGCAGGAAAACATGAAATTATACCTTAAGCGTAATGACACAACCATCTAAAATCACCTAGGTGAATTGAGGAATTTATAAAAGGAGTCTCATGTATCTGCACGTGTGTACACAAACATACATAATACCTGAAAAGTGTTCAGAGCTGAGTTTATTCAGCTGATGTTCATGACCAAAAGAACCCAGCAATTTGGGAGGGTTTCCAATTTTTTCATGTACATTTTCTCTGACTTAGAAGAAATTCAAAGATGTCAAAGTCATGCAAGTCCATAGTGAAGACTGATGGGAATCTATAGTTTGGATTTGACATAGAAATGGAGATACAAACCTAGAGCTGAATGCAAAAATAGCTTGACTCATGATTATATCATCCTCCCTATAGAGGTATCAAAGGTTCTTTGAGACTGTGTGTCAGGAGGAATTATTTCTTGGGGAGGGATAGAATGCCAGTAGTATACTTTTGAATTCTTCATATCTCATCAGGCAACTCTTACACTTTAAAGTTTTGCTTCCTTGCTTTATTAGGCTAATCCCATTTGATTCTTACTGTAGAGAGGTTTGACTTCCTATCATATCCTGCATGGTGGTGAGAGTTTTACCTGGTAATTTCACAGAATTCCACACCAATTCTTTCAGAGACCTCCCAATCAGGAGGGAAGACTCTTCCAAATCGGTCTTCAAACTCCATGAGATGTCTTTTAAGCCAGGTGAACCGTTTGTCTATCTTATCAAGCCAGGCAGCATCTTGATTCTCTTGGAAAAGATGCTGATACTCTTCTAGCTCTTTGCCAATGAACCACTTCAGTATGTCTCTCCTGTTCAGAAGAACCATATGTGTGCACTAACACTCATGAAGAGAAATACACAGCTCTGAAGCAACACAGTAAAATGCAATATAGGGTAGTCATGAAAGGTGCCAATTACTCATTCACTTATGACAAATGTGTCATTCATTAAGTAGTTCTTTGCAATGAATCAATAAGGAACAACACACATAGATAATTTTTGGAGTTTATTCCTTGCCAAAGGAGATGTACTAGCATAAGGTAAAAAATATTTTCAATTTCGTTTCTCTCTCATAACAGTGAGGTTAAAACTGTCAAATAAAGCAGGAATTTTACCAATGAACCAGATGGTCAATTATTAACTTATAATAAAAACTTATATTAAAATATATAAGTTTTGGATAAATCTCTTGGGCTTTCATAAGTTTTCATGCATAATATAGTGTTCATAATTGGCACAATGTAAGATTACCCCATCTTGTCCAATCCAAATCACTACAAGGCAAGCAATAAAGTATATAAAACCTGTCACTTCCTCTCCTCTACTGCATGCTTCTCTGAATTCAATACTTAGCATCTGCTCAAATGGTAAGGATTCTTTATTAAAACTAAAATTTTTGCCAAGAAAGAGCACCCTTCTCCATTTCATTGCCATAACCACAAGTCACAAAAGTGAAAGGTAAATTTCAACTGCAATACTAGATGCTAGTCTTAATCCATGTGCTATGGTATGATCCTTCCAGGAATAGAGGAAGGAATAGAGATGGAAATGACACTTTTTCTCATGATTTCTTATGACAGTTTTGAAGGAAAATTGTGCTCCTTCTTTCTAAAGAATAAAAAAAAGACCTGCATAGGTCTGAAGATAAGAATATGACCAAGTCCTGGTGGCCTACTCTTCTTCTCCCATCAACTTTTCTTTCCCTACTTTTTTCCAGTCAATTTTCTTCTCTTTCTTTCTTTTTGAGGAAATGGGGAGGAGAATTGGATAGTAAATTGACTGTTGTGTCTATAGACATCTCTCATTCTAACAGAATAGCACAGGAGCATCATGATAAAAACTTAGAAATTGTGAGAGAATTCTCAGATATCTTATCACATCAAGTTTAATAGAATCACCATTGCATTTAAGCATACCTCACTCTTGCATCCAAAACAGATAGGACAAGGCAGGCTTCAGCAATCCTTTGTGAAGGAGCATGTGACAAACTCTTGGGTCCACCACTCCCAAAAACTTCCCTGAAATCCTGCCAAATCAGTTTCTCCAACTGACTTTGTATCTCCTTCACCTATGAAATTGGTGACATAATAAAATCATATAAGTTTATGGTTACCAAGAGAAAACTTTGATATGAGGGGCAATCAAAAAGTTCTAAGCTTGAGGCACTTCCAAGTGCAATACACATTTTTTACTTTTATACCGAGAAGACAGATGTCTTTGATGGTGACTGGCAATTGTTTCATCATATTTTTCAACTGAAGATAGCTTCTATGAATTTTTTTCAATATGCTACCAAAGTGTCAGCTGAAGGGGAATAATAAGGGACTTAAATGCTGCGATGAATTTTCTAGCTAGAAGCTAGAACATATCGATATTAGCCAGATATATTGATATTAGATATATAGATATTTATATCACTTTTTAGCAGGTTTTCAGGAATTCTTGGAAACACAGCATGACTAAAGTCCACATAGAAAATTTTCCATTAAATTTATCGAACATTAAGCATTAAAAGATTCCAAATACTACATGGTATCTTGGCAATGGTCAAATAGAGAAAGTCCTCCATGAGTATACTGGATTTCAAATTGTCTGCAATTGCTGAAAAACATCCCTTTTTGAAATTTTAACCTTTTAAATTTGTTTTTCAGTAGGACACTGACTTCTAAAAAAGTTTCAATTTCTGCAACATAAAATGTTTTCCCAATGTCTTAGAGCAAAGACATTTACATAGCAGACCTCATATCTGCTGCATCAGACAATAGGTTCAAAAAGAATATTTAGCTGTGTATCCTGTACTGTTTAGAAACAATAGCTGACAAAGAGCTAAAGGTGGCAAGGAGGCATAAATTGGCAGAAAAGAGCAAGGGAAAGGAAAAATCATCCTTCACTGAGCAGAAAAGAAGCCAGCCTCAGGCTCTCTAAATTTTCCAGGCAAATTAAAAAAAAAGCTTTCATCTGATTTTTGCTTCAATTGCATGATACTATGCATGACAGGGCAATCACTCATAGAAGCAATTTTAGTCGAGGTCATATCCTTAAGGCAATCAATGCATGGTGATTGGGTATTGGCATGCTGAACACATCAAGAAGAAATAGGATCCAACTTACCTGTTCAGCTAATTGTCGAACTTGTGGTATATCCATGAAAGGTTTGAAGTGTTCCAGTACATTGACTACTCCTTGGAGGAGAGTAGATATTTCCCTATACTGATGTTTCTCAGTCAATATCCTGTGCAATGACATTGTTTCAATAGTTTATGCATGTTTCACAATCAGAAATTCTTCATAATCAATATAAGACTTCTCAGGTAATATTAAACAACAAAAAAAGGGGTGACACATATAGAGGACCATCAGATCTCTCTTTCTTTCTGCAGTAAAGCTCACTCCTAAAAATATTTTCAGAGAAGAAAATCGTTAAAAAAAAGTAATCTCCAAGAGTCCCATCATATTTTCTAGGTTTATTGGCAAAATAAAAAGTTTTCATTTCCTGTCTCATGATGCAAGTGAAGAGAATAATTTCTAACAAAAGGCATAAAACTCTAAAGTTGTTAAGTAGGGATGGGAATCTTTCATTCAAAACACTTGATGGAAAGAATAGTATGCAATTTTCAATGAATATTCAGTTTCTTCCAAGACATTTTCAGTTTTTTAAAGGAAACTTAGTTTTAGTACATTCCTCTACAATCTGGCAGTAACTTCAATTGCATGCTTCAAACAACAATAATAACCACTTAACTAAGATATTGTTTGAAATATCCATACATGTTACAATTTGAGAGAATTATGAAGAAAATTCTGCTGCAAAAACTGGAGAAGTACAGAATAAAAGGTAATCTTGGCTGACAGGCTACCTATTTAATCTATCACAAATTGGATTCTGAAAAGTGCACACACTATGCTGGTTCTTTTCACACCATATATTACTAACATAAAACCCATAGGTAAGTACTCTTAATTTGATAATGTATATGAAGACATAAATTCGCCCATACCTAACACCAACTTGAAAGCAAGTGAACTATCTTCAGGTGCTGCAAAAGACTAAGCTTATTTCAATTAACAATTTCACTGCTGTTCACACCATAGTTCAGCACTACAAACCTCCACTGACATGCTTGGCAAGGAGAGGCTGATTGGGCAGCAAAGTGTCAATTAAGCTTTCCATCAGTATTTCTCAATCTATGCCTTTTTTCTCCTAAAAACTTCATTAATATACAATAGAACCAAAGTAGGACTTCACAATATGAATACAGTCTCCCTGAAAATAATACTCAGATACAACTCCCTCCCAAGCCCTGAACTTCACATGACCTGCTTGTTGCCAGCAATTTAATTACTTTCTCAACCTGTCTGACCTATGATACACACAATTCCTCCAACAGGCTCCCTCCTCAATTCTTTCTCAATTTCTCGCTCTTGCTCTCAATGTGAATGAACTAATCCATGTGTTTTTTAGGAAAATGATATTGAAGTGAACTTTGATAAATTCATGATTTATTTTCATCATGCCAACAGGGACCCAGCTGTTTCTGAGGTTTATGCAGAGTGATCCTTGCATCCTGAACTGAAAATACCTCATGGCACTTTCATTCATAAGGGATGAGTGTCAGCTTAAGGTTGATGAGTAGGAGTAAATGCAAGAGATGAAAACTTCTTGGTTAACTAATATGTCCCAGGCACCACAGATTTGGTTTTCTTAAAAACAAGCTACAACACATATATACAGTGTGATTTTTTTCTTTGTAATCCCAAATGGTTGAGTCAGTTTCCTTCGTACAAAGCAGGGATTTTTCTCTTGTTAAGAACCAGGTGATTTTTCATTTGAGGCTGGAGTCCAGTCATTAAAGAGCCTTGTTTTCTTTTGTTTTTTTTTTATTATTAAATCTCTTGATAGGTGGCAGCATTGCTGGGGTTTCAAGATGGTGTTCAACTTGGAAGAACATGTGTTGCAGTTGAAAGTTATGTGAAAAGTGGTTTATTTAACCCTTTTAGTGCTACTCTGCCGATTCATAGGCTAAAAGCGATGATATATCGTTCCCCTGGCACTAAAAGGGTTAAAGTTTGTCAGGAAGAATTTGGTAAATAAATTTTTTGATTCCACAGTGCAAGTTAAAGACAGCAATAATTAAGCTAACATTAGCATAAAATCTCAGTGTCATGAAAAATTTTGCTTGCAATGTGCATTTTGAGTCTACATATAAAAACAATCACCCTTTATTACATATCCAATCAGTTACAAAAAAAAACATACCACTGCCTTGAACAATTTTTTGTGACACTATGGGAGTATTGCCCCTGGAGAGCTTTGCAAAAATGAATATGAGTTAACCCTTAAACTACTAAGCCTCACAGTTTCGCATGTCATAACATAGGCTCTGGGTCAAATTTGACCCATCTTGGTCATTTAACGGTTAACAGAGGTTATGCTGAATCACCTAACAAGGAGTGAGAGAGATTTCATATGCTACAATGAAGAGCATTCCAAAGTCCACAGACAGCAAAAATTAAAAAATTTTGCAGCAAGACATTTTTAATGAAATATTTTTAAAAACCCCTTACTGAAGCTGATCAACACCTTCCATGAGCATGTGAAAGTGGTTTAGGGTGGTGATGGATGACATGAGGTTCCGCTTTGCAATATCCAATGTTCGGATGTCCCGAGTAATTTCCCTAACCATCTTCTCAGATTCTTCTGATTTTCCTTTTATTTCTCTCACCTCTTTGTATAGATTGATAATAGCAATTTCAGCCTCAGCCAATGCCCTTTTCCCCACCTGTAAAAACAAATGCATAGTTCTTGCTTTAAAAAGGAAAAAATATATATACATATATGTATATACAGGGTATTGCAACAAAAAAAAAGACCAACAAATTTTGACCTAAATATCTCCATTCAAACCAGGGCTATTTTCATGATACTTTCACTTTGCATATATGAGTACATTTCCAGCTGATTCACAAAATGTCATTCAAAATTGTTGAGCCAAAGCAATTCTATCAACAATTATTGAAAAGAAGTTCGACATTGAGAATGGACAAGAGCTCCTACTGGTAGTGGAGTTGAGGAAACACTTGACAGCTGCCTCTCCTGGAAATCCAGACCATGTCGAACTCCTCTTCCATTCAAATTCATTTTTTTTGCATTGGTTGTCTCTTGCAGGTGGTTTTCACAAGCATACTCCAAAGGAATAGCAGATTAATCAATCAATATCAATCCAAAGTTTTTTCAATGTTCTTTTAGAATTTCCCTTGTTTTACATCAGCCTGAATCTGCAGGGTATGACAAAAAAAAAGACCAACAACTTTGAGTGTATCCAATGATTGCTTAAGGCATATCCAAAAAAACTTCCTATGGATATAGCATGCTTTCATTTACTTAAAAGACGACAAGATTTAAAAAATCCATTAAATCAAAACAAAGTTATAAATGATATTGTATCTATAACAAGTCTGACATTTGAAATGGACAGACAAAAGAGCCAGGGGAAATTCAAAATCAGCTTTGAGAAAACTCCCTGAATTCATTGATTCATCTGCTACTCATTAGGAGTATGCTCATGAAAACCACCTGCAAGAGACAACCAGCCCAATGAATGAATTTAATGGAAGAGCTCAAGGTGGTCTTGATGGCCAGGAAAGGCAGTGCTTGAATGTTGCCCCCACCCCAATACCAACAGGAGCTCTTGTCCATTTTCAATGTCTAATTTCTTTTCAATAATTGCTGATAGTGTATAGTTTGGTACAGCAAATTTGAGTGAAATGTATCAGTGTATCATATACCATGTAGCCCAAAAGTCAGTTGACAAATGTGAATTAGTGGAGATGCTCAAAATGCTGTCCCTGAACTGCAATGCAGTGATCTGCATGACTGTTAAGTTCATCTCGGATGGCTTCTAGCATTGCTGTGGTAATTTCCTGAATTTCATGTGCAATTCAGTCTTTCAGTTCATCGAGGGGCACAGGTTGCGTCATGAACACACGCTGTTTCACATAGCCCCAGAGAAAAAAGTCAAAGGGCACATAGGCGATAGCTGGGGCCATGGCACTGGTCCACCCCGTCCAATCCACTGGTCACCGAACACGTTGTTCCATTTGTTACTGAATTTACCAAAAGACTGAATTACACGTGCAATTCAGGAAATTACCCCAGCAACACTAGCAGCCATCCTAGATGAACTTAAGAATCATGTAGATCACTGCATTGCAGTTCAGGGACAGCATTTTAAGCATCTCCGCTAATTCACATTTGGCAACTGACTTTTGGGCCACACAGTATATAAAAATACATGCAAAGGGAAAGTTTCATGAAAATAGTTCAGTTGTGAGCAGCGACATTTAGGTTGAAAGTCATTGGTATATTTTTTTTGCAAAAGGCAAAATGGTATTAACATATAAATATTAGGAATGCACCGATACCGACCCAAAGTATCGGTATCGGCTGATATCAAGTGGATCGGCTGATACCTATATGGCCACTCAGATCCGATTCTCCCGTGCCGCACGCTGTACCTGATGCACAGCTCGTAAATTTTTGGAACGTCTCATGAAAAAGAATCACTCATAATGGCATTCGGTTCCTTAAATCCGTCAGTTATTGTTAATCTCCAACTGATAGACAGTGAGCTTGGACATGGTTAACGCAGAATGCAAGAGATTTGAGAAGGGCATCGCTTTACTGGAATGGGCCAGTGTCATTCACGTACGCATTCATTACTTCACTTTCCCTCCTTCCGGCCCGTCTCCTGCCTTCCTGCTCTGACTGGTTTGCGCAGGCGCTCTTAGTGCTCACGTCCATCCCGCCTCTGGCTCTCCCCTCACGATTCCTGATTCCGGTTGCAAGTTGCATCAACTCCTTAACCCTCTAAGGACATTAGACAATTCCTACCGCTACTCCTCTCCGCACCAATTGTCCTTCGGATGTAGTACCTACGGCCGACGTGTTCTCAGCGGGCCGGGTGAATGCCAGGGGAAGTTTTGGTCTATACTCAAAAAGCTAATTTATTGGCCGACGTAGTTGTCTCCAGAGCTGAATAAATAGAGAGCTGAAAGGAATTTTGAATGTTGGGTCATCAGTGTCCGAGGGCTTATTTATTCCCTTCCATGCCAAAGGCAGCATAAGGCCCAGTAAGGCCCATATAATATAGGTCTGATCCTGTATTGCGGTTTCACTAACCTAACCTAACCGACTGCCACTGGAAGCTATCTGTGAAGGTATCAGCCGATACCAAAACACCAAATCGGCCTTGGTATAGGTACCAGCTAATCCTGAATCGGTGCATCCATAATAAATACAAAGAAATATCTCAACTTTACTCACTTAGTTCCAGGTGTCAACCACAATTTCTAACGAAACAAGGCAATGAAAAATAGGGTTATCTAAGATGAAATAATCTGGATGCAAATGTGGGCTATACTCATTTCCCTCTAGAAATGCGGGGAAAATAACCAAACCATGACTCAAAAATGTTCCTTCTCAATGAAGCATTTCTAAACCTAGGATTGGACATCCAACTCTATTGAATTGGGCTCCTCATTCCCAAGATCTGACTCAAATGTATATCTCATTTTTAGGCAGGGACGTAGCCGGGGGGGGGGGGGGGGGATGTCCTGGGTGTCTGGAAACCCCCCGAAATGAAGCAAGATTTCCTGAAACAAGGAGTATGGGAGAGAGGGGGGCCATTTCGTCATCTCATGAGCCTGAAAGAGCCTCAAGACACCCCCCGAAAATAATTCCTGGCTACGTCCCTGTTTTTAGGAATAATTAAATACAGTGTATTTGCATCCATTACCTCAATGAAATGGAACTTCAAATTCAGTGTTGTTCAGGGAATATCTCAGGAAGACCTTTTAATGCAGTTCAACCCTTTCACTGGCAGATGGAAATTTAAATCTGCTTTATTGGCAGGTGGAAATTTAAATCTTCAACTTCCTCCTGGGGGTGTCAGTGGAGGATGCATTGGCATCATGCCAATGAAAGCATGCCAGTGAAAGGGTTAACGCATTCACTCCCAACGAATGATTTAATATTAATTTTTTTACACATATGTGCATCATTAGGAGCAAATGTGTCAAGGTGCCACTAGGTGTTGGTACCAGTGCTTGGACACTTAGGACACCCACATAAAAGCACAGAAAAGCTATGCAGTAGAGAGTTTGATAAAATAAATTAAGGTTCTCTACTTTAATCATGACACTATGAAAACCTTCAAGCCTTAGACTTTTCATATGATTTAAATACCAAAATGTTGACACATATCTATATCAACCTATGATAGTATCAATAATTGTAACCCATCACAAAACCATGCTCAATGTGAGGCAATTCCAAAATTGTAAAACTCATCTAATTAGGTTTTGTAGTATTTGCTACAAAACTGCCAGTTGATTTTTCAACCACAGTACAAGTACAATTTCAATATTTCCAATATGTTTACTCATTTGGTCTTAAACAATCCTTAGGGTGCACACTTCTGCCTGGACGAAATATAGAATTAGTGTGAACCAGAGTAATTTGATTTATGGGAATTGCTTTTCATTCATGGTTTGTAGCAAATTCCAGTTATGCTGAAAAGGACACCTAATTGGATCATGAGGTATAACAAATTCAATTGATTTCCTTCTGAAACATGTACGCTGTTGTGATGAAAAGCCAAAATAATAGTGGAATGTTACTGCTATAAGTTTAAGGGGTAGGATATATCATCTATTTTCCACTGATTTTATTTAAAGAATTCTGGAGATCCTACTTTCCTACATGACTTCTCTGAACAAATGAGTAAATGAAGACTTATTCCTCAGAGCTGAGACGTAATATAAAAAATTAGCTCGATTCCCCCTAGAATTTGCTGTCATACTAGGGAAAAATGTATGAGGAAGAGAACTTGTTCAAACAGTGCAAGCAAGGCATCTTTCACCTGAGACCCTTAGGAAAGTGATGGACAATTCACTGTCAAGAGCATGTAGACATTCAGGAAGGTTATTTTATAGGGATAATATCTTAAAGAGTGAGATATTCAGGAAGTAATGAACTGTTGTGTGTCAGTGAATCCCCAAGCCAAATAGCTTGTATTTGTAACATAGTGCACTTTGTATTTTCAGAAATACAAAACCTGTGATTACATGAAAAGGTATCACTACACTGTTGTCACCCTGTATATTTAATGTGCCATACACAAGTACTTCTAACAAACTAAAACTGTGTCCAAATGCATGCCATGTTTGAGATATCCCAGATAGGTTCAAGGTAACCCCTAGGGGAGAAAGCAATCATATGGGGTTAAATTGGTCACTTCAGAACAAAATTATGTTTAGTTTAGTAAAGGCAATATACAATACAATCTGGTGCTGTATATTTCACTCAGCACTATTGATATCCCTTGACCCCAAGAACCAAACTGTATTTAAATTACTTGCAGCATATTTTTTTATGGATTTATTTTTTAAGTGAGGCTCCAACCATCCCCTGTCTACCCCATTTATTGATAATACATTGTGGCAACAGTGCAAAGATCCTAAAAAGATATCAGAATTAGTGCTATTCCCCTTTTATTCTAATCCTTTGCTAAGATAATTTTACTGCTCCAATGAAGTACTTTTCAGCACTGCCATTACTATCTTGTACTTTTCATCTGTCACCCATTTCAAAAATATTTTCAACATGAGGGAACTCCATGGGAACCTCACTTTTCAATTTGGTCCTGTAGTTCTTCTCAGATGGAGGTATTGCATATCTCTGTATGATGTACTTTTCAGCATCATCCCCTTTGCTCAGTTCCAGACTGCCCCCAAAATATGCACCAATGAGCTGGGAAAAGTCCACAGATAACTCTCAATTAATTTGCTAAAATTTGCTTGTGATTTTTTTTCCATGTTCTTTTCAAAAATGGATTTGGACCTACAACTTAAAAAGAAGTACAATAAAGACAAGAGAAGTGTATATGTACCTTTTGAAATAGGTCTCAGAAATTGGCAGAAGTACTAAAGGATGAGGACAAGCTTCAATCCTGTTCATATGGTAATCATGAAGTGTTGACTATGGGGTTGGTAACATCCAACAGAATTCTGAGACCTCAATATCTCTAGGCCATCTCCTCACAAGGAGACCTTAATAAAAAATTTGATGATCATTACCTGATCCCCCTACTACAGGACAGATGGCAGGAAGGCTGCTTTCTCAGCTAACTTGTGCCAAAGTCCTGTCCAAGGGTGCTCATTCTGACTCCTGAGACATCACCCTATATTCCTCAACTATATTATGATTCCTATTTCATATCCATTTTGCTTTTAGAATTATCTATGTCTTAACTATTGAATATCATGATCTTCAGATACATCCCCACAAAATAAAAACTATATTTATTCTGATGAACACTGAGCATAGGCCATTTAATGAGGAAGATGTCATATTCCTCAAGAAATAATCATGCAACATTAATCTGATCTGCTATATAACAGTTTGTAATTTGTCCAAATCAACTTGGCAGCTCTATTGAAATATGCTGTCAGCAACCGGACTAAAGCAGTTAATTAACTTAAAAAGTATGTGACTAGGAGTTGCCTTGACAACCTACCCATATGACCTGCCTAGACTTTCCCTCATCTTGATTATACTGATAGCCACATGCAATAAACTCCATGGACTTCTCTCTTTCATTACTGGAATGACTCAGTCCAAGATCTCAGACCACTTCAACAGAGACATTCTGTTACTTGCTGCAAAATTACTCTCACCATACTAAATAGCACAAGCCAACGGTATAGCATTAAGAAATCCCCCTGCCTCAGGTCTTGAGGAACAAGGTCAAAACAATGCAGAGAAAAGGCATTCCTTTACCATGATATCAACAGAACATGGATTTCATTCCAGTTGGAACAGATTAGCCAGACTAGCTAATCTGTTGCCAGAGTTGACCTCTACTCTTTGTAAGAATAAGATTACTGGTGACATAGAGAATCAGTTAACTGAAGTAGAAGTATTGGTACTATAATAAAAGCATTCCTAGAAAGCCTACAAGCAATATTACAGTAAGAGTTCAAGACAGGTGAACCAACTCACCTCACCAGCATTGGTCTGACTGTGTAGCACCTTTCTTATGTCCTGATCGATTGTAGCTATTCTGTTATGCATCTTTGAGATGACATCATCAATATTTGATAGAGACTGCTCCGTCGGAAATATAGAATTGATATACTCCACAGGATCAAAATCAGATCGATCAAAAGGATCTGATGTTCCAAAAACCTGAAAGACAGGATCAAAAAATTGTTGATTTCAGATAATCCACAAACTACCCTACAAGTTCACTGAATTTGAGCAACTTAGAAATTTCTTAATGACCTATGGTTATGAAAAGTAAGTTGCTTTGTTAATGGTTACTCCAAAATCACAGGCAGCAGGATCTTTAAATTTGCCCAAGTGATTCCTTTTATCCAAAGGATAAAGTGTTCTCAATATCCTTTTCATTGAGCACTCCCAGAGGGGAATATAAAAGGCTGAGTCTTGAATAGGTCAATGGTAATACTTATAATGGTCTGTGACTTTTAGGCTTTGGGCTCTGTTTCTTCCTCATTTTATTCCCTTCTCTCTCCCTTTGCGTGTTTATGTATTCTTCCTGCATGGCATGACAGGCTGATTTCTAGTATACCTTAAGCAACTAAAACTAGTTCATTCATTCCTACATAGCCTAGTCTCTCTCTTCACCAACCTACTATGGTAGGCCTAGCTTAAGCTGAGCCAAACCCAAACTTATCCCAAACAAAAGGTAAACCTCATGTTTACCATAGGCATACCTGATGGATTGCATCTTGAACTTCTGGTGGTAAAGTTACACATGTCTGAGGATTCTCATCTTCTAAGCAATCTTCTTCTTCAATTGTGGCCATTTTTGGAGGTATATCTTGAACACAAATTGTTTTCACAAGAACATGTCACATGAAAGCAAAACAAAAATTACCTATAAAAGTTGAAAAAATGTGGCAACATCACATGACAAAACACACTTCAATACAATTATTTAAAGATCATCAAGGTCATCACTAATGCAGAGCATGGTAGGTCTTCCTGACTCAATGGTAATAGGAGAACAAGGATGAAACAGCTCAAATTGTACACTAGTTCAGTGTCAGCTTCATAACAACATGAAATTCGCAGTTCCATCCAATACTTTTTCCCAACTTTATTTGCATGCTTGCAATGGGTCTCTCTGAACCTCAAGGAGGTGATTAGTCACATCACAAAATATAGCATCAGCAAGTTTTAATCCAATATATCACAGATAAGTTGGCCTAGTTCTGGCCACATGGCCCAAAGTAGACCCACAATAGCCTCCGTTTTTTTTTTTTTAACTTAACATACGATAGGCCTACCCCTTCAAGTTTGCTTACGAGGCTGATAGGCCTAGACTTGTGTTGACTTATCCAAATTCATCACCAAATGGTGGTAAAAACAGTGCTGACAGTAACAGTTAGGGCATATGGCATCCTTCTAGAAGGCCAAAGCAAAATACTACTTTACAGCAAGAATGCAAAAAAAAGGAACATGACAAAGCAGAAAGATAGAGGTTAACAGTAATTTTTGAGGGAATCATAAATCGCAATCAAGTATTAAACTATTGCATCGTTAGCACATTCGGACCACGCCGAGTTATAGTTTCAAAGTTGCCACCCAGTTAAAAATCCCAACTGAAACATTCCGGCTGGACCAAATCTGTACATTCGGACCATTTCCAGCTAGCAAAGAGCTGGAAAATAGTAGATACCGGATGTTTGTATAGCTAGAATTTTTTCGACTCGAAAGCAACTGTTTTAAATAGCTGTTTCCAACTGGAAATTTCCTGTTATAATTTTATACGGAGGACCCGACGTCTGGAATACAGCTGAATTTACAACTGAAATTTAGCTGTTTTCGTAGATAGACCTTCGACAAAAATAGTCAACAAATAGATTCTCATTCAGCTAGTGATATTGGAACTAGGAACCAATCTGATTACTTTCCAGCTGTTACCCAGTTGGAATGGGTCCGTATTTACGGCTGGGATCCAGCTGGAAATTGTGGCTGGTTTCTGGCCGGGATTTTAAGCTGGGCAACCACAATTTCATGTTCACTTGAGAAGATAAGCATACCATCAACACATGGAAGCGAGCCGCTAAATCGCAACTCCTTGCAGTGACGTCATGCCACCACGGGAATAGCCCCCTTCCAGTCTGGCAGATGGCAGCGCGGTCGACCCCGATCTCCACGTGGTCTTCATTCACGTGGTTTCAGCATGCCGAGGGTCCACGGTGAATCATTGCTTATACCGTTTTTTGTATTTCTTCATCTCTCTGATGCAACGAGCATATCCGCAGGCCTCTGAATGCCACACAAATCTCAGCATTTCTTCCACTGTTAGCCGTTTAGGACTTGATGGCTAAGGCCCGAATGCTGGAACCTCCTTTAGTTAACGGTCTTTTAACAATACATGTACTCCTATGAGAGAAAAAGAGCTCTTTAACTTAAAGGCCCCTGTATCCCTCCTAAATGAAGTTTGTGCATGGGGACCTATATCTCTGACAGGACCGATGGAAGTGGCCCTGAGTCTCCCGCAGTGGCAGGGGGGCCCCAGTCCCAAGAGTACAATTCTTATAAGTCATGCTAGAGGGAGGGGGAAAGAATTCCCAGCAGATGAAGTCGCTTGTGCATTAAGATTTGGTTTTCGAAATGAATCTAGTAAGCAAAGAAATGCTGAGCTCTACCATGCCCATAGGTGTTGCAAGCGGGTTAGTTTAACCCTTAAACTACCAAGCCTCGAAGTTTCGCGTGTTATAACATAGACTCTGGGTCAAATTTGACCCATCTTGGTCGTTTAAGGGTTAAAGCACCACACTTCCAAAAATAGGGATAGGAGGCTGCCGGCCTTGTTGGTGCGCCCAGGTTTCGAAGTTCAATGGCAACAGCTAAAGAGCTGGCGGAAGAAACGCCAGTTTCCGCGTTATCACTCCTGGCTAATGTAGAGGGAAGAAACACTTAATCAAATTCTGAAAGATCGTTTCGGGTTGTTCAATGATTACATGCCGATTTTCGAATCCCTCTTTTTTTTACAAACGAGGAAACTACCGAACTGAGAACATGGCGCGGTTTGCAGCACAGAGCAATGCCGACCTAGTGAACCTCTTCGGTGAGCACAGCAATCCCCGTTTCACTTCCAATTGAAGCAATTTGAAAAGTATCTCAGATCGACCACGCCTGACAGGATTGGTCACGCTGTCTATCGAGAGAGAGGTCGACAGATAATGTTTTGCAGTTGCGGAGTTTACTCAGTAAAATAATAAAGTACTGAAATCTGTAATCAAAAGTACTGAGACTGTAATCTCGAGATCGCGACGGCGAGGTTACAGTCAGAGACGCATCTCAGACTTCGCGGTAGTCCTCGGCCGAGTTTATTTCAGACCATATCGGAAGGCTTGGTTCTAATGCGCAATATATATTCTCTCGTTTATATTTTGACACATATTTTGGGACACCATACTTTTCACTAAAGAGTTTACTGCAGGGACGAGCCCGGACCGTCGGTATCTCGATTGTGGGAGATCGATTTCCGTTTTAGGAAATCTGAAGACGCTCTTCAATGCATTCTGCATTCGTTTTTCCGTTGTAGGTCACCGTAATACGCGAACCCACCAGCTGGGACGAGTCAAAGCCGCGACGTGGTTGCTTGGTGAGGCCGTTAGTACTCAAAGTACAAAATGCACGAGTAATTATTGGGGAAAAGTCAGTGTCATAAGAGCAATAATTTCCATTATTTGGAAGATTCAAAGGGGTCGATACGGAATCGAATAACCGCAGGCAAAGAATGGTATTTCTGGATATTAAGGCATTTTCAGTACTTTCTGCACCAGATCAGCACTTGAAGTCCAGGTCATAAGTTTCCCCCAGAAACGTAAGAGTGAGTCCGAGCGGATTCAACGCTCTGAAATCTTGAAAAGAATAGTCATTTCTAGTCAGTTCCGTCGCATTGTGAGAGCAAAAATTAAATTTTAGTTGATTTAATCAAATCGTTCGAATGGTGAGTGGGCTGGAGTTAATGGGTATTTCTGGTTACCACTTCCTCTCTTCTGAGAGCTTGCAATGACGGTGAGAGATGCTATCATAGAGAAGCAATCATACCGAAGTTGCAATAGTGGTCGTGCGTTAATGAAGATACCATCATAGTGGATCGTGTTAAGCTTAAAGACACT
Source organism: Darwinula stevensoni (assembly GCA_905338385.1). Taxonomy (NCBI): domain Eukaryota; kingdom Metazoa; phylum Arthropoda; class Ostracoda; order Podocopida; family Darwinulidae; genus Darwinula; species Darwinula stevensoni. The sequence goes on from CAJPEV010001479.1 coordinate 61,196, forward strand.
TTCCATGGGATTCCTCTATTGAAGAAATGTTTTCATATTTCCTCCTTAGAGAGAAACTTAGGTAGTTGTCGGGAAACGGCAGAAAATGTTGTCAACTTGCCAAAAAACTTGACTGCAGTAATTTTTGGCCCGAGATGAATTATTTTCCCTTGTGAAGTGTCCTGCCTACGCCTCCGGGTGAAACACGATGGAAAGCAGAGCAGGTTATGATTGAAATGCAACTCCGAAGACCTTCCGTTGGATTTCATTTCTATCGACGGCTTAACTTCTGCCGTAGTGTATTGATTTCCTGCGAAGAATGGACTTCTTTCTTCATCATCCGGTTGGAGAAGGAACAGTTGTGTTCCTTGCCCGTGGGCTCCCTACTTCCACTCCCAACCGGTTTGTTGTGTTCTCTTCCTTCCAGCAACAGGAGCCTCTGCTTCTAGCCCGATCGGCTCAGCTTCTCAGTCACGTCATAAACGTGAGTGGACTCCAATGCAAAACGTCATTATGCTGTTTTCAAATCTCAATTTCTTCCACGAGTCCGCGATTCTCCTTTCAACCCACGTTCTAAACTGTTCTTTCCAGTTTTTCCTTAGTCTCCAGTCAGTTTTACAGGAAAATATGCAGCGTATCAAGGTAGATCTGGAGTCGGGCTGTTGCTGTACTGATATGGGTTTTAAATAAAAATAACTTGCGTATTTCGCCATTTCTGTCAAATTTGCTGTGTCACTAACATCGTAGCGATTTATTTCTTACCGGCTGGTTCGGAAATCAACGATTGCACGCGTTTTGTTCTGTGGAACCACATATAAGTTGCCGTTGCACATTTAGATTGATCATGAAAGACAGGGTGAAAGTGCAGAAGGGGTGAAAACTGAAGTACTGTGCATTCCATCGACAGCGGGAGACAAAGGCATGTGGTCAGGATCGGCTCCACTCCTCCAGAATACCGGAAGACCGTGTCTGATGCGGTTTCAATGGAGATCTGCAGCACTTCGTGCCCGCGCTGATGCCGATCGACTCAAGCACGGTATATACACTATTAAAACGTGATCCTTTGAGTGGTTACTGTTGTCCTGGAATGGCGAAATCCAGGGAATAAGGTCTGCCCATAATGAAATTGGACATGATTCCATACGAGATTAGGCGAAAAGTGCTGTCTGGTTTTTCGAGGCATCCAGACAGCCTTTAGGGTAAAAGGAGAGAGGGAGAGAGAAGGGGGGGGGGGGGGGGGGGGAAACATGCGTACTCAAGGGGGGGGGGGGGGGGGGGGGGGGGGGGGGGGGGGGAAACATGCGTACTCATGTGAAGTAAATGGAAGGGAATCTCTTCGTTCACCTTTCACCAAACCTTTGTTTCCCAAACGAAACCGATGCAAGCCAACAAATATTACTGAAAATAGTCAATTTCTTCATATCTAAAATTGCTCGAATCTCTTGTATGTATTTTGAAGACCATACTTTCCTTGTCTCTTATCTAATAGGAACCTGAGCTCGCACGAGTTGAAGAAGAATAATCTGATTCCAGCCTTCGATAAAGGGTGCTGTCAAGCAGGTAGATTTCAGGCATGAGGACGAGACAGGATGGGCAGGAAAGGAAAATCTCAAGTCTGACCCAGACGGTTGAGGGAAAAATCTAGTGCCAGAGGCAAGAACCCCATCCTCCAGTGAGTTTTTATCGTGTTACCTCAATCAGTCTAGACCTAAAATACTCGTTTGGCACTTAGCATCTTTTGCGTGTGATGTTTGCGATTCAGACACGCATGCGACAAGCGGGTTCGCCCAATCGCGTTCAGAATGTAAAGGAAAAGGCGTGTGCATGCTTGCCCACATCCATTCGCAGGTCAAAAGAAAACCCTGGCTTACGTTTTCAATCGGGCTACGTCGAATTACGCACGCCAGCCCGCTCTCATTTTTCCTTCCTTCACAGGTTTCTCCCTTTACACATTCGTGTGGATGCATTCGGAAATGTGTGCGTTCCCTTCAAACGCAAATGCGCATGCATGCAAGCCCATGTATTCACGCGTGTGAGCGCATGACGCGCAGGAAGGGCTAGTTGCCTTTTGACAGCCTCGTTAGGACGTATCCGCCTATGTACTACAGTCCCTGACAGTCAGTGACTGCTCGTGGTTCATGCTGTAGGGTAGGCCAGTGACGTAGCCAGAGAAGAGGGGCTGTCCTGGCTCCTACCCCTTTTCCCCCAAGCTTACATAAGGTATTTAGACCCTCATAGGACTTCATTGGCCCTCCGAAAAATGAGACTCTCGCTACACTACTGGGTTAAGCCCAGGATGCCTAGAACTTATGTGACCGAAACCCGGAAAATGATTTTTTTATTGTGTCTTGAACGAAGTAGAGCGCTCTGACCGCCAAGTGTAAAGGGCACCCAAAGCGAATCAAGTTTTCTCGGGACAAGTCAAACCTGAGCTGAGAGAGTCGTTCATATACATGTCGCCGGGAGAGCAGTCTTAGTAATCTTCGCGCTGCCACTTCAACATGTTGGGCTTCGTCTGTTTGAGGCCTGTTACCGAATTCGCCGTTTTTTCTCCTTTACCGTCACTTCTTATTGCAACCTTTCTTTCGTCGAGTCGTGAGCTTCTGGAGTGGGATATCTTTATTCCCTTCTTTCCTGCATGGCTCTGAATTGCTTTTACATGTTAATCTAAAGTTTATTAAAGGTGTCAGTAATGCTCTTATTCATTTTTTTTAGAAGTTAGTTTCCCGATTGGCATAAGCGAAGAATTTTAATTCCATCAACTGGCCATTGGTTCGGTTCCGGACCAACTGTCTTTGATTCGTCCCTCTCTGCACCTCAAGCTTTCGTACCAGACCTTACGGAAAGCACGAGCTATCGCTCCCTCTATTTGCGAAATTTGGAGATCTGACGTGGGCCATCCGTTCGCGATAATTTCTCGCCTCTTTTCATCACTTCTTGAAGAAAAGCTAAGTTCCAAGTCGGCAATGATGTCTCCCGTTTCTATCATTTTGCGTTTGCGAAGCCTATAATAAGGTAAAAAATATGACTATCGCCGCTTTCACATTACACTTCACCTGATAATCGGTACTATTAAGATAACGTATTATAGATAACGTCAATGAGTTCTTGCTTAATATATTCTAGTATTAAGAATTTTCCTATCACATTCCGACTTATATTGCATGTAATGCATGATATAACTATAATAATACAATGTTTAAAAATATACACAGAGTCATGCTTGCAGATATGATTGGCTAAGGAGACATGATATCAACTACACAAACTCCAGTGTCAAGTGCCAAGGGAAATCCCGGGGGCAGGAGAAAATAAAAGTTTTGGAAGAGAGAGATCTGAAGGCCTACGCAAGACGTGGTGCTGATAAAACAAGTGAACGAGACTGAAAAACTAGCTTTGCAAGATTTCATCGGAGTGGAAGGAGTAGGGCGTGGAAGAACATCTGGCAATGCTGCATAGATTTGGCAACGTAGCACTCAGGCCTCTTCTCTCCGGCCTAAGTCTCATTCCGTTCTCTTCGCTGCGAGACTGCCCTTTCCTCCTTGATTCCTCCATCCCGCTCCCAGTGAATAGGAGCAGGTTAGGGCAGGGAGAGGCTGGTCCAGGTTGGAACTGCGCATGCTCCGACCTACCTGCATAGGGAGGAAGTCCGGGCCCAGCGGTACTTTAGCAGACAGCATTCTTTCACCCTTTTCTTATGGCTATACTCGTTTCCAGTACTTCGCCAAAATTAATGACTCTCACGAGGAAGTCCAAATATTATTCTGGCTCTACTAGCTATCAACTCGTTTCAAAACGTTGTCATATCCCAGTTTAAAATCCCGACTGGAATTTTCCAGCTGGATTGAATCTGGTTTTGTTAGCTGATTCCAGCTGGACTCCAACAGTAAATTCGGACCGATTCCAGCTGGAAGGTAGCAAAAATCCGACTGGATCCAGGTTGGTTCCCAACTTGAATTTTCCAGATGGACTGAAGCTGGTTGTCTGTCGTTTC
>CAJPEV010001480.1:0-65164 GCA_905338385.1 Darwinula stevensoni
TAGTGAATAGTCTCGCACAACAACCGAAAACGAATGCTGTCAAGGAATGAGGTAAATGATGACTTGTAGTCGTTTTCGCACTTCTCACTCTTCAGCTATAATGACCTATTATTTTTAGCGAAAGGATGCACAAAAGCAAAGCCATCGCTTTCAGAAGAAGCTCCATAAGGAAATGGAAAATCGGAATGAAGAAACTGCAAGAGAACGCTCGGAGGAAAGAGGGGATTTGGGATAACGTGGAGGAGTGGCAGGAAAGACAAAAGCGTCAGGACGGGAGTGAGAGGCGTGCGTGTAAATGCGTGGGTGAAGGTGCGTGAGAGCCCCACGGAAGTAGCGGGAAGAGGGGGTGAGCCGGGGGTAGGCGTGAAAACAAGAAACGAGTGTCAAACACTCTACAACTCCCTGCATTTTCTGCTCTTCCATCTTGTGTTGCCCATGAATCCATAATGAATCTTCAAAACTCAACATAAAAAAGTGTCATTGTATACCTCAAGCCATTTAGGTTATATTGTTGCATCCTTCCGGTAGGGGTTAATTTTCTGCTCTTCCATCTTGTGTTGCCCATGAATCCATAATGAATCTTCAAAACTCAACATAAAAAAGTATCATTGTATACCTCAAGCCATTTAGGTTATATTGTTGCATCCTTCCGGTAGGGGTTAGCTTACTGACAAAGGTGCGCTTCTTTTCTTGCGTTTAATGCGTTTAATTCAATTGACTTTCTGCATTTGCCATCACTATCTTCCATTTGCCACGCTCAACGAGGAACTGGGGAATCGATTAATATTTGATTAATCAACCGATTAATCCGTTAATTTCTTTAATCTATTGACAGATCTAATAAAAATACAAATTCAAAAAGAAGTCACAGGAATCAGAAGTCCCTCTGGGCCTCAAGACCATGCATTCCTATCTAGCCCTGCAAAATATGCGAAAAAATGTGGAACTTCTGAGTCCCGCCAGGACCTAAAGGGTTAAGGCACGCCATTCAACAGACATTCTCTGAACGTTTCATGCGCGTTGCGCTAGTCGTTCCCAGAGGCCACGGTGTCTTACGGCTGGTAGTGTCGTAGCTCTAGATTTATTTCTCTGCAGTAATTATGCTCACTGGCGCCATAAAATGATGCCGTTGAAAATCGGAAGGCGAAACTATTTCACTGTGCTCTGGACACAGTGAAATAAATGTATTGAGGAGCCCTAGGCGATGTACACTTTCCACCTTTCCTCACCCCTAGCCAAAAAGAGGAGTACGGACCCCATAACCATAACGGGTGGGGGTGGGGGGGAAAGGACCGAACGGACTCTGTGCTCGTGAGTTTCTTCCGGACCGCTTTAGCATGACTCAAAGTTTTAAAATGGATTTAATTGAGTACATTCTAACATAACCAATAGAGCAAGCAGTGATTGCAGATATGCTCTTGATATCTTAATTCCGGAGTTAAAAAAATGTTAGTAGATAATGTCACAGTGTGTCATCTACATGGGCAGAAATAAGAGACAAAGGCAGCAAAACTCTGGGAAGGGGGGGAAGCACTAAAACATCCCCTATTAACCCTTACTCAGTAAAGAATGAGGCTTGTAACATGCAAACGTATGCAGATGTTCCCGGTCGTGCAGCTGGTCCCATCACAAGCGTAATTGCCGGCGACGATGTCCCCATACAACGGAGATTCCTGGAAATGGCATCGATGTTAAAGACCTTATAGTGCCTGTCACCGTTCTTTCAGAATCTGTATGTTTTTCCGTTAATTACGAGAGGTAACCAGGCTCTTTAATTACTTTTTACCACCGAAAGTCATTTATATCCGAACTGTCTGGTGGACGAGACCCCCAATCTTCCCGTTAATCTCCCTTTCAGTGGTCACAATTGTACGGTGCGTGGGAAGGCGTTAGAATCAGCGCATTCACCGGAGAATTCCTTATCCAGAACATTTCGCTTGCAATGCGACATTGATATTTTACAGAGAAATGATGGTCCTATTAAAGAAAAGAAGAGAAGAAAAGTATCCAAAAAAGCCGAAACCCTCAAATTGTCCGCACGCTCATGCAAATGCGCACTCTGAACAGGTGGAGTATTTCATTTGCATGTGTAGTTAACGGAAAGTTTATCTCCAGGGACAAGAACAGTGCTTATTCAACGACCTCACGGTGGGAGGAGGGCATTTATGTTATTTCCTTCTGGATTCTCTGCCCACTGATTCGTAAAACAAGTGCAGGAAGCATGGAAAAAAGGAGTTTTAACGCGTATAAAAGGCTATTTTCCTTTATTCTCCTTTTTCCCGGCAATGAGGTCAATCGTAGAGTTTCATGCCTGAAAGCGTTGAAGAATTCAGGGTCAGTTACCACTACCACTCCACTCATCTTTCGCTTAAAGAGACAAAAGGAAAACGCCAATGAAATTATTGTCCAGCCCTTTCTCTCGTCCATCCTTTTAGCTTCTTTTTCACGCGGTATCTTGCTTTTTTTTTTTACTCTCTTCTAATTTCGGTGTTTCCTATTTGCGCTAAATCAGAGAATTTTTCGATGATTTGAGCTAATGCGTGCCACTGATCTGGAAGCCGACCGTCAGACCCCTGCCGTTTGCTCGCGCGAAGTCTACCGTGACATATACGCCCCTAAACTTCAGGAATTTCAGATGAATAACAGTTATCACTGCAGTTAAGGTAAGTGGACACCCATCTACAGTGAGTTCCTTAGAGTAAACAGGAAATTATGTCACTTCTTTCCAGCGTTGGTTGAGAGGTCATTTACCTCCTTTCCGTCCGAGGTCGGAAGCGAGCTGACTGCTTCAATGCGCATGCATTGGATATGGGTTCTTTCGCTCTGGGATAGGAGCCATGCAGTTATCGAGCGAACTCTTGCCTGCCACACAGCTAGGATGGACATCGAAATACACTGTATAATAATTTGGATTGAAAATAGAATCCCTGGGCAGAACATAGCTCCCTCGAGGTATTCCCTCCTTTTCAAGTATGTCTGCTTGTTTTTTCCTTGCTACAGGAAAAAGGGAATTTGCAATCCACTCTTGATTCCATGAAGCTCATGTAGCTGAGAATAGCTTTTCGAGTATGTCTCGATAGTCCTGTCACTGGAGACAGTTTGAGTCTCCTCGCAGTTCAGATTGTAAGTGGAGACGCCCCAGATTTTCCAATGGTTAATGGATTGTAGACTTTTATCGCCATGAGATCGCATTCGACTTTGATGGTGCATAGGGGATTCCGCAACTGGAATCAGCCTTGAACTGTGGCTGTCTTGCTACGAATTGTCGCAAATGTCTCTTTGGCGCAGATGATTTCCTTAGATCTGATACTTGGATTTTCACAAATTTTACACAGCCTCTACACTGTCCGATCAACATCCTTTTTGATTTTGATGAAGCTGAAAGATGCATACATTTTTTGTTTATACGGTTACATCTTTCTCATAAGTAATGGGTGGGATTTCATAATTGAAAGTGTAGTCCTTGGGATGCACTAGTCGTAGTGAGTTAGAATTAAATGCATTGGTGCGTGTTTATTAATGTTTATTAATGGAGTATTGGAACTAGCAGAATGAAACGCTTCGATGTCCATGTAAGTTATGCAATCCTTGTAAGCGGTGAGAATTTGCATAGCTCTTCCTGTAGGAAAGGCTGAGTCCTGGAAACGAATTCCATACAAATTGTCTTCATTTCCCATGCGAACAAATGTCCCTGTCTTGTCCCATTAGCCGCACCTATAAAGTGGTGTCTTCCTGCTTGTGACCCGAATCCTCGTCGTACCAACCACTTCAGGGACTGATTCCATATTCTGAATCCATTTCCAGCGGGACAACCTTGTTTGCATAAGACTGTAGAGGGAAAATGTTAACCCCTTTGAGTCGGCTTCAAGGCATGATCCGCAGACGGAAAATAGTTGAAAGCGACCATCAAGATCTCCCTTTTTTCATTCAGCATCGAGAGGGATGATGTCCGTATTTCAAACTGCCACGCTTTGGATCAATCATAGGGGATGCGTTATGTCATAAGGGAACCTTCAATTGAATGTATGCACATTTTCAACGAATTACGCTTAGTAGCATTCGAATTTTGAACACTTAGGTATTGGATCGGGTGTTATTTTGAGCAATGCAGATCAGCTCTCTTGGACCGACCCGACCTGACCTGATCGGGCGTGCAGCTCGGTTGGCGATCACGTTTCCGATTGGGTGCAGGCGAATACTCCATCAGAAGTGTCTTTATCTCCAGCCGTTGCTGGCAAAATATCCACCTCCTTCCGTCAGCGCTCGACGAGACCACGTCATTGAATGACGTCACTCTCGCGCAAGCAGCTCCCAGCTGAACCTGTTGAACTATTAGAGCGCTGAGGAGGCCAGCACGACTCATGGGATGCTGGAAGCGTCAGCAAAGCCGCTTAATAAAACGAAGCACCCAGAAACCTCGATTTCTGAAACTTTAGAGTTCTAAGCGGGCTGCGGACCGGCCCGATCGGCCCACACGACCTAGTTGGGTTCGTAAAGTTCGGTCCGGCGATCGATTTTCGGATTAGGCGGAGGTCACGACTGGTCGGGTCGGGTTCAGAAAAGTCAACCCGTGCTAGTCTCCGACGGACAAACGGAGGACAGGAGGATGTCAGCTATTATTACAATAGCTGGTACACGTGAGGCATTCAGATCTTCGTATTTGAGGTTAATCGACTTCTGTCCAGTAGTATTTACATAATGGATTCAAACACAATTGGAAATTTGAACAGTCTCAATTCGGATCAGTAATATTAGGTGTGTCCCGTCATTCACCCCCCTTTCTCCAAATCCCTGAATTTCCCTAAATATCAAATTTCAGCAGGTTCGGTTCATCAGGGTGATTCATAAATCAGATTACATAGGGAATGTCTTTATTCTGGGTGCTTCCGGTTAAACTCCTCAGCGATATGTCTGTAACAGCCATTAGCCGCCAACAACACCACCTCAATACGTTCTTCTTTTGACAAAGACATCACTTCGAGTATTCACACACCTGCAACAATGATAAGGAATACCCCTATGTAACATGACTTATTAATCACCCTGTATAATATTCAAATGAGACGCACTGTACGAATTTGGAATTCTCGTGTATCGGATGGAGGAGATGCTTCCCATCCTCAGAGACCCCCAATTTTCCTTTAAAGCAATTTTAAGTTTAGTCAAGCTGTGTAGGCCTCAGGCAGACAGACGGATGACAGACGTCGGCTATTATATAGATAGATGCCGAGACAGAGTGAGCCAAAATGGTTAGAAATTATATTTGGGCTGAGATTATGCCAGTTCATTCCACATCTGCTCACTTCATTTTTAAGAATAAAATATGCGATATATACCATGCAGACGGAATTAGATGGGAAAAATGATGGGAAAATGCTAGGTTGACAGTCTTTCTCATATAAATGGTCGCATTTGCGGTCAAAGAAGAGGAATGCGACTAATTTCTTATGCATAGATGCCTGTTACCTTGGCCATGTCTGTCAATCATTTCCAAGCGCTTATCTCGATGCATTCACTTTACTTTACACAAACACAGACTTTATTCAAAGTTGTCTCTAAACATGAGATCAGAACAAAAACAGAAGAAATATGGATTTGTTCGAGTTTTCGAATCCTTTTGCCTTTCCATTCCACACAGGCAGCTAAATTAATTACCTTTTCAAAGTAATTCTAAGGCCTTCCTGCAATGATACCAACCCGCACCCCTCGTGGTAATCGCATAGGCGTTGAATGAAGAAAATAGGGAGAGCGTTAGAGCATGCGATGAACTAAGGTAGAACAGGACAGTTCATGCGGCTCATCTAGCGTGTTTGGGAAATTTCGTTTCTTTGTCTGCCCGTGTCTCCAAAGACATGCCCAATCGATCCCAAAATAATTTCAATCGTTATGGCGCGATTGCGAGAGAGAGATGTGAAAAGGAACTTACTCATTGATGCAAGACTGAATGGAAATTTCAGTTTGTCGGCTCAAGTCAATCAAGTGTTACAAATTTGGAAATCTACAGCAGAAAAATGGTGGCGAAAGTTTCCACAGACAGGAATTCGAGCAGACATGCGACGTGAGTTCCTCGACATCTTCTTCCAAATTCTGTCGGTCATGTTTGCATATCCATCCTTGTTCTTCCCAAGGAAATAATGGGAGCATCAGTTGTAGATGATGCGATGCTTGACTTGATCGGTTTCCTAATTCGAGATGAACCTGCGTCGAGCATCCGAGAAATAAACGTGCGACTCTATACGCATCCAGGGAAGCTTCAATTGTCCCACGAAATCATCAGAAGCTCAATGAACAGGAACTTTTGTCTGTCTCTCAAACAAATCGGGAAAAAGAAGATCGCCATCGACTCCGACTCGCTGTCGGACTCACGGTAAGAATACGCTACAGAATCCATTGCCGACTTTCAGCACAAGGAGCTGGCTTCCTAAGAAGAGACGGGTCTGAATCTTCGGCCGTCAAGAATGAGAGGTCAAATAGAGGAGAACCTCACCGTTGTGGCTGTTATTTCCCCTTTTCGTGGACTTCTGCACCATCAGATGATGAATTCAGGTCTCACCTGTGTTGTGTTTGCTGTTGGATGAACTGAATGGCACAATCGGCAGTGAGTTGATTTTCGTGATGGACAATGCTCGAGCGCACGGAAGGATGAAAGGATGATTCCTTGATACCCAACCCACTCCATTTCATCTTCTCCACAATTGGTTGAACTCCATCAAGTTCGCGTTCTCACCCTACAAAGCAGAATGGAGGAGGCAGATCGGAAAATGCAAGTCCCCATTGCCAACCAGCTTTTGGCAGCCGCAGTAGTCTCTGACGAGATATCGAAGTCAAATGATGAAAAACATCTGCTGTCAATACGCACCCATTCCCTCACAACAACGTTGTCTCAACATTGAAAAAAAAAAAGGTTGAAATGTTGAGCCATGATTGAAGGTGAGAATTCAGCGAAGAACCAACATCAATGCAGTGCCAGCTATTCGTAATTAACTGAATTTTCAGCATGTTCCGGTAGAGACTACTCATGGATTAGCCAAGTCGTTTGGAAGCCATTAAGTGAATTTTTTTTTTGCCTTCGTCATCGTCATAGCCTCGATGTTATTTCAAAATGGAGTTATCCGTATCATCTCAACAGAAAATAGGTTCTACCAATCAACGTGAGATGGCGCCTAACCGCCAATTCAGCGATTCTCATACTGGTGCCTTGAAAAATGCAGTTCCCTGTATTTTTCATACAGTGCCCCATGCGTTCCCACGAATAACTTAAGGGAAGGCTATGGAATTCTTAGATAGACTCATTGAAGGAGGTAACCCGACAGAAGGAGACTTCGGGTACTTTTGACCAATGGATCTGAGGAGACATCCCGAACTTTCCTACCTCACAACATGATAGTACTAAAGTACTTTCGAGTTCAAACTAATATTAGCGCGCGTTCAACCTCAGGAAAAGGAGGATGTAATGCCCAAAAGTAGACAATTCAACGCTGGTCCAACGGGACACATGAGCGTATTTTCAACGTTGTGCTGTGTTTCATTTCAACATTGCGGCAACATTGAATTCATCATTTACACATCGTTGTGGCAGCATTGCAAATCGTCACGTTTAAAAGTCAATCCTTACTCAACTTTGACCCGACGTTTTTGTAGCGAATGGGAACAGTCTACATTCATTCCTCTCTCGTTTATCCTCTCTTCATGCCCCCTCTTTCTTTGGTTCTTTGGGCATGTGGGTTGCCTGAAATACAGGTATGCCTGAGAAATACCCTTGAAAAGGTATATTCGACATGTTCATTTCAAGGTGCAAGTCGTGGCCTGCTCTGCCATGACTCCGATGAAGTTTCAGAAGGCACGAGAAGTGAGGAACCGAAGAAAATTATTTCGGCTAAGTTATTGCTCCTCGGGTAAAGTTTTTGCACGTGTCAGACCTTGAAGGGACGTCCCATCACCCCCACCGATCACTTACCGCACTTTCCCATTCGTTTGTGTCGAATCTCATTCGAGGTTGAGAAAACGGTGCAACGGTTTGCGACCGACGGATGACATTGACGGATCCTCATGAAGTGTGAAAGGAATATCGGGATCTGGTCTTCTCAGAGGAACGGAGACGCGGTCCGTAGTCGAGAACGGGAACTGTCAGAAAATCGATTTGCTGGTCAGTGAAGGGGTCTCTCGATGTGTCAGGCGAGGAGGCCCATCCGTGGGAACGCGAATATTCATGGATCTCCGTTACGTGCGGTCACGAGAAAGTAGTTAAGCCAGAAAATGCAGACTCGACGTCAGTCTTGCTGTGCACTGCTCAGTGTCAAATCCGTGCTCGTATTGTCTCACGCTCCATCGCTTTTCTCTCGCGAATTTATTTTAACTCCAGATTCGACGCTTCTTCTAACCAGCTCATAACTGCTTCTGTGATGTTGAGTTTGTACTTTTTCGATAGTCTCGCGGTTACCTTATTTTTTATTGATCATTTTGCGCGAACCGGTTGATTTTTTCTGGGTTACCTAGCAATTTGCTCATGATTGCCTCAAATGAACTCATATTATCCTGAAATACCCAGGTCTGATTATTGCCGGTCTGTAAGTCAGACCGGCAAGTTCTTAGAGCGATTTATGCTTTATGTTTCCATCGTGACTGGAGAAAATACGTCAATCCCTTTTATTTTCAAGTAGCAGTTAAAGAACAACCCAAGCCGTTAATTCAGTCTCCACTCATGAGACCTTTTAGCATATAAATTAGACGGTCAATATGTATTGTAGGGTTCGTTGCAGTGGAACGCAGTGGCTCTCGATGGACAATCGCTGCCATATACTACGTTCATGTAATGAAATGTGTCTGCTTTGGACATCCTCGCCAGACGGTAAGACGAATTACCAGCGAAACTTTCCTCTCAACGGAGGTCATTTTCCACTATCAGAGTAAATGTTCCTTACTTACACAGAAACAGGTTCATGTAACTGGAACTTCTCTCACATGTAAAGGTCTCTACACTTTTAGAAAAGAGTGAGCGATTTCCGAGAAAGGGAACGAAACTGGAGTTAATGATTTTGCTACCTAAAAACAAGGAAGTACAATAGATAACTACTCCTTTATATGAGCAGATTCCATAACTTTTTTAAGAACGTGAAATGAAGGAGGGAGAGTAGTTTTCAAACTAGTAGAAAAAGTTAGTGGTTATTCTCAGGAAAGGGAGAGTTGAGCGGCATTGCTACCTTGTTCTTAGGGAGTAAAATCGCTAACTCCAGTTTCGCTCCCTTTCTCGGAAATCGCTCACTCTTTTCTAAGAGCGTAGTGATCATTGTTTGCGATATCAGCTCCTGAGTTAGTGATATGGCATGTCGGAGCGAAGCAGTGTTAAAAGATAATCAACAAATAAATATACAGTAGGGGTAAAGGCACCAGTTTGTGGACAGGTTAAGGAAATTTTTCTCTTGAAAATTGCATTACGGTCGCTTGGGTAACCAAGAAACCGCTTGATTGGTTTTAATTGGAGGCCACTCATCATAGTTTGATGCCCATAACCTAAAATAAAATTTAAAAAAATATTATTTTCTCACAATAGCTGTTTAAATGGATATGTATTAATTTTCACGTGGTTCCTATTTGTGGAAGGCCTGATCCCAGTTTTTGGACATCCGCGGACCTAGTTTGTGGACACCAATTTTTGTGAACAGTTATGAACGGTATTAGGCCGAATAGAAAAATATGAGCATGAGATATGTTCAGCAGTTTTATTCATCTTAATTGATGTCCTGTTAAGAAATATCATTGGAAACATTAAGGAATTCAGGGGTGCTAGGTCTAAAACTAAGCGGAAATGTCCAAGTTCACTCATGCTGATGGGTATGCATAATTTATATGGTGGCCGATAGGCATATGCAAAACATGGAGCATTTGAGGAAATAAATTTTCGGCATGAATTTTGTGAAATGGCAAAAAACGCAAAGCTGTCCACAAACAGGCGCCCGTCCACAAACTGGTGCCTCTACCCTAGTCATAAAAGGAGTGAGATGACTAGGACCCGCTCGAATTGTGTACGGAGGAAGCAGAAAAATAATAATGTACGCGGTTACACGCTGAAGCAGCTCAGTTTGGGAAAACCATCCGTATTAAATAAAGGGACGTTGACTGAAGAAGTTTGAAGCAATTAGAGGGGAACAGGGACTCCAAAAGGAATAGGAACACATTCACGTTCAAACAACTAAAGCGTTCTCCTAAGTTGTTTTCCTACGTCCCTGCAAGCTTTCAAAATTTTAATTTGGTGTTCCCAAGTCGAGTCAAAACTTAACTGGTGCCATTGGGTTAGAAAAGAAAGGTTGAATATTACTGCTGTAATGTCGAGATTTCGAGTCAGAAGTTAAGCAGAAACCCAAACCATATTAGTCCTTGTCTCGGTTGTCTTCAATATCGGCGTGTTCGTCTTTATTGGAAACTAATTACCCAGTCGATCAGCGACCGATAATGACCATCGTGATAACGACCGGTTCTGCGGAAAGACAACCGCGAGAATTGAAGGTGACTGACCAAAAGCGGCAGATGATACGCGAAGGAGGCGAGGAGAAACTTGAGGAAACCAAGGGTATTGCCGAGAGTGAAGTGTAGGTCAGGGGAGAAAACGGGAGGAAATCCACGAGTTCCTCATAAATTTTCCGCTTGAAAAGACCGGACAGATGAAATTCTCATGCAAGAAACGGTCTCTGTAGTCGTCGCTCGTCGGATGCATTGGCCTTCTGTCATTTCCTCATTTGTTGAGAGGCGTCGTACAACAGCTCAGAGGGCATGCGCCAAGGCTACACGTAAACGAAGGCAACCTTCACACTTGTGCATAATATCACTTACGTAATGTATCATATCAACCAACGGTGTTTAAAGCTTTGTCATTACCTCTGAAGCGATATAAAATTCCCAAGCTCTTCCTCTATCTCTCATTTTCTTAACTTCTGGAATCGAAACTACACGCTGGTCCGATTGAAAAAAAGGTGTCTCGACGGTATTTTAGCATATCTGCAACTAATACCACTCGAGCTCAATGACTTTTTACGAATGGTTTTTAAAAGATTAGAAACGATGTATGCAAAACTTTAGGGAAATCCTTCACTTTCACTCTGCTGGCTTTTCAATGTTCGCGAAACATTACTTCTATTTCTTTAGGCTTCCCCCATACAGAGAGACAACGATGTCTATACCTATCAAGTGCCCATGGTAATGAAAAACCAGAACTGAAGGCAGCTCTTTAGAAAATCTATTGTAACTTAACTAATATTTAGTTGATGGACAATTTCAGTGGGCAAGTACTTCAAAATGCAGTTTCTATTGACCGAAATTTGCATCATGGAGAGGACGAAACAAATGAACGGAATAACGGTGGAAAATTTAAACCACATTCCACTCTGAATGCAGGCCGTATAATCATCAGTAAATTGATATAGCGTCTCCCTTGAAATGCTCATCTCATCTACCTAGTCGTTCCTTCGAACAGAAAAGCAGTCTTTTTAAATATTACTTTTGTCGTGATGGAGAGGAAAAAGAAGACAATGCGATCGAAAACTATGTCGCGAAAGCTCTGCGCTTTGCTTGTCCCCGAACGGGATACAGGGCTACATGAATGCCAAAAAATTGCCTTCTCGGCAAGGCACGAGGGTGGATCAAAAAGTAATGGCCGATATTTTTTTCTCTCGTTTCTTTCTATTCTCGACAAAATGACTTTGAAGGTAGGTGCAACTGTCTATCATTGATACTAATATGCATTAACTTTATCATTTGCCTCGAGAGGATTGGCGCACGAGAGATTAGAAAATAGCGGTACCACTTGAGACTTGCACCAATATTGAAAGGTGAAATGTGATTCGTTTTCTATGTTCCGAGGGTTTCAATGCTGCTGAAATTTACAGAGGAATGAAGGCGCCTCCTGGTCGTTATCGGTGCAATTGATATAAGTCGGTTGTCCAATACTTCAGCCTCTATAGCAACCATGTTGTCAAGGGTCGTCAAAGTGTCTGACCCGTCTCTCACTATCTTTCTCACTTGTTCTACCGTTATGGAACGTTTATACCCATTCGTGCACTTTCCGTTCGTTCATACACACACCCCCGTACTGGGCCTTTACTCGTCTATGTATTTCGACAGCATTGAAACTTTCGACCCCAGAAAACAAATCGTAGACCGCTATTCAATTATGGTGCATGTCTCCAATGGTACCGCTATTTTCTAATCTCTCGTGCGCCTATCCTCTCGTGGTAAAAGCACGTTAGCGTCAATGACAAACAAGAGCAACTACTCTCATTAGGATTTTGTCGAGGATAGAAAAAAGTGAGAAATAAAATTATCGGCCGGTACTTTTTGATCCACCCTCGTACTTGTGCTGCGGGCGTTATGGGGGAGGGGGAAGCGTTTCATTCGTCTCTGCATCTCTTCTTTAGAGAAGCAGAACTAGGATCGGCTAGGAGAGAAAATGCTTCATTCGTAACAAGAGAAAGCTGGATTGTAACTGACGACCGAAGGATATTAGTTCGAAGGACCGGGAAGCATTAAGAACTCACTAAGTTAAGACCATCTGAGCTTGTGTAGTTAAGATGACGAAAATTTGGAAACAGGCCGTCCTGCCTAAACGACACAAGCTGAATGCTTAATTTTTGGTGTTTGGGAGCATGATAAGAATAGGTACTAGAGAAATAAATGTGTATTGTCAAACCTTATAACTACAGATACTGCCTGCAATGCGTGTGTCCGAACTTAGATTTGGAAAAAAATTATTTAGAAGACTTTAAGATGGAACACATCGGAAGTGAGGCGGTAATCTGCTCATAGATTGTGCATTCCCTTTAACAGTGTTCTATGCTCTGCAATTTCATGGTGGAATCAGATTTGATAATAAATATTAACAAGTCAGGAATTCCGCCGCTCTAGAACACGGATGGTCCTTTGAGTCCATGTCAAGTGGTCCAAAGTTGGTTGCTGCGCCGACTGAGACTTTGCTGTTAAAAATCACGTGTACTGGGGGTTATGAGAAACGGATAAATCCGAAATTTAAGCTGCCTAGGTCTAACAGTCTTTCAGATATGGCCCTTGAAAGTCTGAGAGGGAAGGGTAAAAAGACCTTTCTAACAAATGCAATATCTCCCTATCTATTTCAGCCAGAAATATGAATTATAGCTAATTTCAAATCGGGTAGCCAGACATCTTTAACTTTAAGCTACAAAAAAGCCGAGAATAGAATTCCTGGAAAGTAATCCTTTCCAAAACTGTCACGACCTCCAAATCTGGAAATATGCATGCCGTATATTTGAACTGGGACACACATGCTACAATTTAAATACATCCACCCTGCTACTATATTGGGGCTATATCACCGAATAAAATGTATTCCTAATGTAGCGTTTTGGATTAACTTACCTCTGACGTCCAACATTCATGGTTTTCAATGACCCATTCACGCCCCAAAGTTCCTTTAGAAAGTCCGATTTTTCTCGTTTTGTTTTTACTTTTCTATAACATTATACGAGGGATTTCTCAAAAGGTCTGCCAGTAGCCCACAAGTCGTCATCGGAGGCGGCCGCAAAGTGCTACTTTGGGGCTACTGGCAGAACTTTTGAGAAATCCCTCGTATGTGGCTATCACAACCGCACCAAAGCAATGAGTGTCATCTAATGATATATTTTCATTATTGTTATCTAATGATGTAATGTCAATATTGCTGCAGTGTATATGAATATACAGGTATATATTCTAGTGACAGTTTTGGAAAGGATTACTTTCCAGGAATTCTATTCTCGGCTTTTTGCAGCTCCTCGCAAGTTACACTTAGAAATGTAATAAAGACATTAGGAGAAACGAGCAGCGAAATATGGAGATATTGTTGATGGTATATCTGAAAAAGCTGTGTAATGTCTTTAAATTTTCGTATTCAAAATAATTTAAATTTCAATGCAATATTAAATAGCATAACGTTTTTTTCAAATGCGCATGTGTTTCCCGCGCCGTATCAAGCCCATTATATCAAGTATAATGTTTTCCTGCTCGAACATGATCGAGGTGGAGCTTGATGGGGAATCTCGCTTGAGATAGTCGAGAAAAATTTTTATCTTAACGATTAGGATTTCAGAATACCACAATCACACTTATATGACTCGAAAGAGCTTTGAGAGATCTATCATTCTATGGGATAAGTATAACTGTACTGAGTCAAAGAAAAGTTCTTGAAGGTCAATATGAACAAATATTGCAAAAAATGCAACTTTAAGTACACTGAGCAGAATTTTGAAGCTACTTAAAAACAAAATACATGTATCTTTGGATCAATCTCATAGAGCATTATAGACACCCAAAGCTGGTCCAGTTCCATGCATTTTTACTGTGAATTTTTTAGAATGGAAAATTTGGCTATTTCATGAATTTAATAAAACTGTATATTTATTCCAATCAGGGCAGGGAAGAACCCATAGATAATTTTAAAGATGTCTGGCTACTCGCTTTGAAATGAGCTATTATTTATGTTTCTAGCTGATGTAGTTCGGGAGATATTGCATTTGTTAGAGGGGTCATTTTCCCCTTCCCTCTCAATTTTTCAAAGGGCATATCTCAAAGACATAGACAGCTTAAATTTCTAATTTATCCGATACTCATACCCCCCAGTACACATGATTATTAACAGCGAAATCCCAGTTTGTGCAGCAACTATCCTGACGAAAATTGGACCACTTGACATGGAATGATTCCTCTTCTGGAACGGAATAGATCCAATGTTTGCCCAGGGAGGAGTAGGGATACTCATTAACCCCAACTGGCAGACAGCGCGAATGAATGTAAACCAATCAGCGAGCGAGTCGCTCTGATCCGCTGCATATTCGAGTGAATCGGGGGTCTTGTCTGCCATTCAGGTTTACGGACCGAGCAACGAGTCAGACTACTGAGCGTTCTTCGTAGAGGTGGATGGGCTCTACAAGGTGGCCCATAAGTCCCAATCGGTTATGATAAAAATTTGGGAAAAATTCGCCTAGGTGTTGAGACAAATGGTTCCAATGCGCATGCGCTTTATTGTCCTTCCTTACCCTTAAGAAGTGTCAGTAAGTCATTCGTAAAGTTGTCACTTGTCGGTCGTTTGTGAAGGAGCAAGTGATCAAGGTGTGATAATGTGGAAGAATTGAGCAGGCACTTCTAAGAGCGTTTACCTCCCCACCCACGCCTACGGTCACGAACCGTAGATAATGACCCAAGGAATCAGGTTGCGGACACAAGCTGCTGTAACGAGGTTCTCGCGGCTAGTGGCCGGTGTCATGTGTCGCGTCAGGGTGTGGACTGTCGCCATTCGTGAGAACCTCCTGATCAAGCAGCTACTTCTGGTCTTCCGCATGTCCCCCGAGAGACTCCAAAAGAGAGTCTTCCGATTTAAAAATCACCAGCAAAAGATCAGCCGGTAGGCCACGTGCAAGGTGGTCGGACTTCATCATGAACCTCTGTTAGGAGAGGCTCAGTATACCGTTCCATCTAAAATCAGGCAGCCTGAAAATAATCAGTCGAATGGAGTAAACAATTAATGGCATCAAATGTAGTTCAACTCCTTTCTGTTCCATTTCGATTTACTTTATAAAAATGAATGTCATCCACAGGGAGCGGTTAAAGTTTCATTTAAAGAACGCGAACATTCACGGTTTTAGCGTCAATAGTAATGTAACGTAGTGGAAAATATTGCCACAGTACTCGGAATTTTTAACATTTGTTTTACTTTGGTAAATTACGGGTCAGAAATTTTGCAAATATGCGAAGGCTCAGTCCCTTCTGTCAAGGAAGCGTGGGTTGGTGAATCCCCTCCTATCCTTCCCTCTTCCCCTCCCTCCCTTCCCCCTCCGTCTTTGGATGTGGAAATGGAGTTCCCACATGCAAGAAACTGTGGGAACGGCGTTCCCACCAGCTTTCGCTTGCTCTCCTAAATTCATTCTAAAAGTAATTAAGCAAGAAAGCAAGGAAACGCGTGACCCACAAGATCCCTGTCCATGCCGCGTGAATACATTAGTGCCTGCAGTTAGTTTTGCGTGGTACGAAATAATGCGATACGATAATTACCAGGCGCAAGAGGCTGAAAGCCCATGAATATTCCTTCCCCCCTAAATTTCAGTTAATCCACTTTCTCATCTCAGGCCCACCAGGGATCTAAGTACTGTATGAACAATGTATGTCAAGAGACGAAATCAGACTCTCGTGGTTACTTCGGGGATTCGCTACTTGGGTACGACCTTCGCCACGGGTTATTGAACGTCTCACATCTCGAGACGGGAGTTTCAGGTGCTCAACGTCTCTCTTGCCCAGCACACCAGAGCTTGCTAGCGTTGAAGAATTTTCAGACTCGGTCGGTTTCAAAAATGGGTCTCTCTGTCGCAACAGCCAAGCGCTATCAACAGAGTAATTGACCTTCGATCTTCGTGACTATAAATCGATAGTAACTACCTCAGAATTAATGGTAACGCGACGAAAATGAAATGTGGAACTTTCCAAGGGTTCAAGATTTGTATTGATTCCTATTTTGCTTGGATCCGATCATAGGGCAAGGAGGATTTCCCTGTCAAAAATACAGCGATATTATTACAAGGGGGTTTCTGAAAGTTCTGATTCTTAATCTTTTATTCCTTAACCAAATGTGATGGACGCAAACGGTTCGGCATGCGTTTATTTGAACATTTCTGGGGAATGTCCTAGGAAACAAATCTACTCTTTATGCAGTACTTGCCTGCTGTAGATAACAGAATCGAGGATGGTAAAAAAAAAAGAAGCTTTGTAAAAGCGACGAGCGGCGATTGAATTCTCAGTGAAAGGAGGGGGGGGGGAGATCTGCTGTGAAAATTCTAGGTCAATTCGTGAAAATGCGGCAAGGGATACCTAAAGTAATAATGTGCGACCTTATATATTTCTTCGCGTCCAATGACCACTTGAGCCGCAATATCACGAACCTTCATGTGCTTATTTCGTCCCCAACCGTGTCGTTAAGAGGCCCGTTGCCAGCAGGTGTTCTCGTTACGGACGGTCACAGGGAGCGCCTGTGCTCCTCTACGTTCTTATCATTTGCTTTCAAACGTCTTACCGATATTTTCGCTCTCGTGTGACTCGTGCAATCATCAACGTTCACCTTCTGCATGCGGCCATGAACGCTCACTGCAGATTCCTCTTCTTTCGCCGCTGAGAGTTCAATCGCTGCTTCGAAGATAGTTTGTTACCATCCTCAAGTTCAGGCAAAATATTGCGTGAATCCCCGTGGATTTTCATCAAGGGGAATTTCCCTGACATGTTCAGACACAAGCGTGCCAAACAGCAAGGGTCCATCGCTTTTTGGGGGAGAAAAATTAAGGATAGGAAATTTCAGAATGTCCCTAGTACTCGGATAGCATGAGCAGTGCAGTAGAATTAAAAAAAAAACTGTGTAAATTGATCTACTGTGCAGCTATAGAAGCAATTTAAACGTCAAAGCTGAAAAAAGCTGCCAGAATACAATTGAAAAAATCTGGAAAAGTTAGTGCCCATGACACCTCTGCGAGTTGAAATCCCACGAACTCTTCACCTGTGGTGCCGTCACTTTTTACTCGAACAGTTTCATGAATGAGCCTCTGGTCGCCAGTTACGTTTTCCCATGAGCGCAAAAATCTGACTTTGGAAGATGATTTTTCTTCAGAGACTTACCCAGTCAGAGTTCGAGGGTCTCATTTGTCAAAGACATTCGCAAATCGAAGATACTGATATGTAACCCAATGCATTGGGCGAAATTATCACTGAGTATGGATAAATCTTTTTTTTTTAAATATTATTTGAAACAAGATTCCCGCCGTCAATGAAATATGGCGCCTCAATTGCGAAAGCAGCGAGTCCCTCCATAATGCTACTGGAATGAGTCGCACTGCACTTTTCATATCGTATCAAATCTTTACCCTCAGACAACATGGACAAGACGAGGGAAACGTAGGATTTGCAGGAGGAAGGATGATTCAATTAGTCACCTCACTCCATGGGCTAGGACTAGTAACAACCCCGGATCCCACTTGGTAGGGTAGGGCATTGTATTTCACTGCGTAGGCTACGTCCAGCTCCTCTGGAGGTGTTAGATTCAAGTGAGGTAAGAAAGATCTAATCGAACAGGCTAATTCTCGTATGGAAAAGAACAGGACTTTTGATAGTAGAAATCACAAAGGGCTCTTTACCTGTTCGAGTAGTTTTTGCCTCACAAGGATAAAGGGATGAGAGAATGTTCTTTGGCAGCATGCAATTAACGGTGGCATTTAGAAATTTACATATTTAAGCAACATTACTCATAAGCATTCATGAAACGTTGTCGCTGTACTACTTTATACTGTGCTACTTGTGTAAAAGCAAGGAAATTCACAAGTGTACGGAGGAATGTATTCTTTTTTAAACCTTAAGACATTTCAGCGTCAGGGGAAACTATGGTTACCTAGGTTCAAAGAGAAAACATGTTGGGCTGATGGACACTAGACGCGTCTTCGTCATTCTTGCAACTTCCCCTAAAACACGTTTTACCTTCTTTCGGCAATTTGATCCTGGAATGCGTAGACTTCAGCCAAGGAGAAAATAATAATTATCATCTTGCTTAGTCTGACGCCAAAGTGCGCGTCGAGGAACGGTGTCTGCGCGTCACATTACCGGGGAGCCAGCGCGTCTCCATGAACTCGGCTGGTTTTCGAAATTGGATGTCCCTTTTGGAATCCATGCTCGCTACCAACTGAGCTACCTTAACGACCCCATTCAAGATATTTCAGCCTCTAGACAATGAAAAGACAATAATCCTTCAGCTACGATACAGATTTGGTATGTGCTGTTTTTGTTTTCTGTTCAGACAACGCAAGGATTTCCAAAAAATATATGGACCTTTAATGTGCAATAACAAGCGCTGACAGACTTGAAAATTCGTTTCTTGCACACATGCAGAACTCTGTGGAGAGGTGTGCAATCAGCCCATGACTTTTGTAATTTTATGTCTGACGGTGTCCCAGTGTTTCTATCGACAGACTACCTGGCACTCCATTCTCTCTGCCTTACGAATGTTTTCGGCTAAGCATGGTTTCTATATCTGGAGTGTTCATATTTTAGAGCATTTCTTTTCTGATACCAATCTAGTCAAATTGTGGGAGAGGTAACTGTCGTTGTTGGCATGTCATGATCTAGGCAACTAGGTTTTCCTTGGTGGTGTATCTTCAACACGAATATTCGGATTGGAATAATTTAATATCGATGATTGGTTGAATCACAAAACCTCTTTAACCTCACAGGACCTCTTCAAACCTGAAACGAAATATAAAAAAAAAGATTCAGCGCTTCGAATTGTCCTCTGTGTGATGCATTTCAGCTAAATAAAAATTTGAGCCTCTCGGCGTGCATTCATGTCGGGGCCAGTGACATAAAGGGGAGCCACCAGGTTCACGTTCAAATTACATATACTGGCAAGGGCCAGTAAGAACCTGGGGAGAAAGGTGGTATATGTCCCCTTACCCCTCCATTCCTAGTGTGGAGGCAACCGGAATCCCCCCTCACTGTCTCAGCTAGATGCATATCTCTGCCGAGGGAATCCAGTTCAGTGGAACCCCTTCCCCCTGCCAGGTGTCATTAGCCACTCTTGACACTAGAGAATTTTCATGCGGCTGAAATACATCACATGGACAAATTGACGCACTAAAAACTCTCTCCTCTGTTAAATGAATTCTACTGGTCACCTATGACTTACAGTAGTTTATAGGGAATTGTAAGCATGTTATCAGAATATTTTCCTATGAACCTGTTCAGTGATGGCCGATGGGAAATTGTTTTAATATTAGGAGAGTGACTGTCATTTTTATTCAATTGTATGAATCCATTTTGACTGACGACCACCATTTTATTACATATAGGGCACAACTTGACAAAATGTGCACTTGGAATTCATACCGTGGCGATTGGCGAAGGATGTGAATGATTAAGGCTATCATATAAAAGTCCAGCCTACACAATGATGAGAAGTATTCTCTTCGCTATCATTTTCCAACCATGGGAATGGATGGCTCTCGGTGAGCTTCTGATTAAACTCCTTGAATCTTGAAATTTCGTGTCTTTCTAATCAGCAAATAAAATCTCCGTTCCTCTTTCGCTTTGCAGGCCAGCTGACTTATCAAGTGATTCTATCACCAGGAGGTACTACTATAAGTCAAGCAGGTACAAACTGCACAAACATGGGGGGAACGTTGGCGATGATAACGTCCTTGACCACCTTCACTACACTTAGAGACCTCGCTACAGCAAGTGGTGCCCAATTCGTCGCCATTGGTGGCATGTATTCTCCACCAGGGTAAGGATTTCAAGTTCGACTAAAGGCATCGACGTCGCTGTCAAAGCACTGGTCCCTTCAGAGCTATTTGCTGCACTCAGTCTTTCCGCTACTGTGGCTTTAGATAACCGTAATTCATTGGAGTCCTGGATTACATCTTGATTCCTGCAGGGAGAGACTGGTAGTAAATTGTGGGTTACATTATTTGTTGTCCTCATTTCAATAAGATCCATCCTAACAGGAACAAAGTTCTTTAAATGCATGAGAGTCTCAGCAAATATGATGGATTACACTATGGCATTTACACTTTTTTGACAAGGAATATAGGGATCCAGGTCATATAAAGAAATCGGAGGAGAAATTTAGTATAGAAGTCAAGAAGCAGCGAAGAATGAATGAGAGTCCAACTGGGGGCATGGAGGAGTTGGAGTTGGAATGGGGGAGGGGGCGGGAGGGAGGAATGCAGAATAGCGGGCCTAAGGAAGTACTAAATCCACGGCCAAAGTCCTGTGTCTTCAAGCGATGGGGAATTGGGAGATCGGTGAATATGACGATGATATTCATCAGTATAAGTAAAGACCCAGCACCGAAGAGGGACATTACTGACAAGGAATGACCGTAAACTAAATGAAGGCATGGGCTTAAAAGGGGTCATTGGATGGGCAATGTCGAGAATGGGTGTCCTGGATGAACAATTTCCGCATGGAAAACGTCTCCCTAACAAATACGAGGGTACTTAGAGTATTCAGGAGTAAGAAAATTAAGCGGAACCCGGGACTACCCTAAGGGAAAAGGTGGATTTCATCATGGGTAAAGGCCAGCAAGAATGGGAAAGTAGCAAATCTGAAGCAGAACAAGCTCAGGATAGCTGAGGCGGAAAATAAGATGAATGATAATGGGCAGCAAGAGAAAACCAGCTATCTTAAGGAGGAGGAAGACAAGGGAGGAAATGAGCTTTGTCAGACAAAGAAGACGGTGGTTGGGTAACATCATTGATCACCGAAGGAGCCAGATATACCGTGCAATGACTAAGATCAGAAGATGAGGAGGGTACTCCGAGAAAATTAAGGATGCATCTTCAGTGCTACATAAGATAATGCAGACAAGGAATGACCATTAAAGAAAACTACCCAGTCAAAAAATTTTCATTGAGCCATTGATGGCTTTTTGTCGACGCGTATATTAACCTTAGTTGAGCCATCACTGGCATATGGTTGGCTTACGGTAAGTTTCCCAGATGAACCAACTTTGATTCATTGTTGGGAAACCGCACGTGCCCAAACCATCAGCCGACTTTTCACAATGGTGTAAAGATATAGGGAAAAAACCCACAGTAAGCACCTTCGAGAGATAAGAATGCATCCTTTGGCTCCCTGCTGCTCCTTCATGGAGGAGAGAGAAAGGAGCAGTATCTAACACAGGTACACTCCAATCGCCAAGAGCTGCGAATATCCCGAACACCCCTTCCGGATGCTAAGACATCCAGGAGTGGAATCATATGAGAATGCAAGGGTATCTGTCCTGCCGCTGGAGGCTACGCACGCCTTACACGTAATTAGATATTATAATGTCTCAAAATATAGAAACTTGCTCGCGTAGCTTATCGTGGAAAGTAGAATAAGACCACCTAAGTTCGGACAGTACCTACTTTCGGACACTGTTGCAAACATTGTTACGAAACTAAGCGTTCGCGAGGCCGCTTTCAAAAACGGTTCTTCCTAATATGAGATGAACACGTTACTGAGCGAAGGAAAAGCGGCGGTCATGATGACTTTGCACAATTCGAAGATATTGGGCTTAGACCAATGCTATATCTCGAACATGAGGAATTCTTCAAGAAACCGTAAGGAGAGAGTCTTACTTTTAAAACGTTTCAAACGTAATATTGTTGTTTTCTGCTCTCAATTCTTACTTCCCAGGAAACTAGGAGGACATGGAGTCCTGTTACGCAGAATGCATGTGCATTGATCAGATAATTGTCTTACTTTCGGTGCGTCCGAACTAGGTCAAGAAATATATGAGAAACTTAAGTTTGGACATACATTCACGTGTGTCATATCCTCGTAAATATGATGTCCTCTTGAGATAAAGAACGTTTAGATTTGACAAAAGCACTGTTGTAGGATGTATTTCAGAGAAAATATATTTTGGAGTTCTGTCCGAACTTTCATAACAGGACATGTAACCTCGGACACCGTCGAGCACATGCACAAAAAGTACAGCATTATATATTTCTTTGCGCACCTAAATAAGCGACGTGCCTCCAAAGCAGTGCAATCATGGTAGATTAGAATGCAAGGGATTATCGATCCAAGGCTGTTGAAAAAGTCATCAGGGCTTTAATACTGGTGAGATGTCCTTCCGGAAGGCGAACATTGCTCACGATGAACACGTCTGCTTGATAAATTTTCTTCTAGGAGTTGTACCTCTAACATCGGAACGGGAATACGTCCCTGCAGTTGGATGTTTTCTGAATTAAGCATGCAGAGAAATACTTGTCTACTGAATGTAACGAACTGTGCCTGCCCGGTCTGCTTTTAAAAAGAAATTTCGAAAACATGACCCTAATGAAAAGTGTGCACTCAAGGGGTTTACCACAAGAGTGGGATTTTCCCAGAAACAAGGACTGGAGAGCAACCTACGTACCAAATTCAAGGTTTCTATATCTGCCACCGCCCGATTCAATGTAGCAAAACATTTAAAAATATGGCTCCCCCAAATGGACCCTCAAAAGATATATCGCAAAAGTTGGATTTTCCCTTATGTCTGCATACCAGGAGGTACCTATTAAGTAAGGTTTCAGCCTTCTGTCTCCATGATTCCCTTGAACGAAATTTTTTTTTTTTCGGAAAAGGTCCACCCGAACAATATGCCCCAGGGAACGAATCCTAAAATTAGCCCAGGCAGCACGAGTATGTTTAATTCATATCAACTTGATGTGGACAAATCTTCAACAGCAAGTGGATGTGGCGTAAAACTCACGTTCATATTGACAAGTTATTACATCAATAACTTGCTCATGGAGAGGTACACAATCGACATCAATTTTAACGTGAATTTAACAAGAAATTCATGTTGACATTTACAAAGTCATTGTATCAATAACTTGTCAAATTTGTACCTCTTCTCCAACATTAATATTGACGTGGATGTTATGTCAATTTCACGTTAACACTTGCAAGGCCCTTGCTAATAACTTGCCAAATGTATATCTCTTCACCGTAAACCTTGACCAGGAGGATCAAAGCCGACTTTCATGTCCACACATCGGTGAACTTATGCACATACAGTGACATGCAAATAAGGCTTTCATAAAAAGGAATTAAATCAGCATGAATGGGCCTCAAAACAGTATCTGAGAAGGCCTGTGTTGAATGATTTTATTGACTCCCATTATCCTCTTTTTCTCATGGTGGCATGCTTCATAAAAGAAGTTGTATTCATTATAGATTGCCAAGTCTAATGCCAGCAAATTAATGAAGCCAGATGTACATATTCACACAGATGTGATAGATGTATGACCAAGGATTTCATAATTATTTATTTCTTCTCTTTGAAAATCAGTTTTGAACAAGTGAATCACAAAGAATCACATTTGGGCACGTTCCTTCTGAAGAAGGTGCTGCTTAGCCTGCCGAAGCCAGTCACCAACACTGGGTCACCCGAGGGTCAGCTCAGAACACCCGAGGTTCTCTCCTGTAGAGACATGGAAGCAGCTTTCCCACTGCAATCAATGGCTTTTGCAATATAAAACATTAATTCAATGATGATCACTTGAGTTTCCCACAATAAGATAATCTTTTATATGCTGAATGGTTAATGTAGAACTGACATCTAAGGTCTGAGAAATCCAACTGCACTTATCACATGAATTCTCAATAAACAGGCTTGATATGAGGTCAAAGATGCCCAGTTCTGTAAGGACCTGCTTCTCCTTGTGTCTTGTGGACTTGCAAACAAAGTGAAGGGCAGCTCCACCATCCATGAGTCGATGCATGAGAGTTGAGACCGCTTTCTTCCCCTCCATATTTCAGGTAGTAAATACCAGAATAGTAATCTACAACAAAAGAAATATAGTAAATATCTTACTGAGGAATAGAAAAGTGGTAACATGGAGATTCACAGATCTATGACACAATGCCAATTCCAGGAGAAATTTTGGTGTGCGCCACTCCAAGGGAAAACTATTCACAAATTGAATAGCTAATTCTGTGACATAGGTTTGATTGGCAATTTCAAGAAAAACAGTAAAAACTGAGGAGAATGTGTAGCATGTGAAGGATACCATGCCCTCAAAAGTCTATGTCAAGCAAGTGTGAAACTAATAAAAACCATGAGATATCAATAAACTGAGGTTACACAATAATTGGATGTTGTAAGCAAATCACACTGGTTATGCTGGACTAAGTGCAACAGGAGAGTGTTGAAAGATTCAATCGATGTATTGAGAGTGATGGTTGGGGCTTTCAACTAATGTGCTGTTGTTTCTCTGTAATTTTCTCCTATTATTTTGGGGTGGTATCCAAATATGGATCACCCTATATGTTCAGAATGGTTTGTACTATGTTGAGAATGGAGAGGGAATCTAGTTTCCAATTGCAGAAGCTTGATTGTAGTTCAAAAAGCATACCTCAAAAGAAGGAAACAGGAATTTCAGCCTGTTTGGAGCTGCACACTAAAATTAAGTCTTGTTCAGCAGAGTTTTGAGATGAAGTAGCAGCAAGCACCAAAGGAAATTCAAGAAATTACTCGCTGATTCTTCTCGATACTCCTCATCTGCTTTGATGCAATTGGAACAGTCACACTTCTGGTGTTTTACATATGAGATTTATATGACCCACAAAGGAAGAGGTTTTACTCCTGAGGCCAAAGTGGTTAATTAGTGATTGGACTTGTAGCTCCATCACAGTCAGCCTTTGTCCTTGTTCATGCTAGACATCCTTCATCATGGCCAAGAAAATGGTGTGACAGGTTCAGGCACTCACAAGTACCTGAAAAGCAAATAACAAAGGATGAGAAATTGATTAATTCTCATACCACATGTAAAAATGCAAATTCCACATTAGATAGTGAGGGCTGCTTAGGGATGTTGAACATCGCTCAGGTGCTTCAAAATTACAGAACAGTAACTCACAAGCTGGTTTTGAGAGGCTTGGTTGCTGGGATGGATGAGGAGAATTGAGAATTGGCTCAAGAATATGCTTTGAAGCATGGGCTTTTGTCAGGCCAGGAGTGGTCCAGAAACTTACACAGGAAAGATTGGAATGTCTTTGTGTTGAGGAAGGTGACAACACTTTATTGGCTTTGGAGCCAAGCCAAGGGATTGAAGGTCCAGCTTCGAGTTTAGTGACTTCCTCCTCCTCATCAGATGGCTCAAAACAATGAGCTGCTCAGTGAGTGACCATCATCTTCATCCTCAGCTTCAGATGAAGGTGTATATAGGATAGAAGGTGACTTGTGTTGTTGCTTAGGAAGATGCTTTTTTTTGGCTTCCTCTCTGCAGATAATGAGGTCTCTTTCTTTTTTCATAATCAGTAGTGGCCACATCATTACTCTTCATGAGCTTCTTAACCTTTGCAGAAACCTGGTCCTTGTTTCTTGCAATATAATATGCAATACAATAGAATTCTATACAAATATTAAAACAAATTAAAAGCATGCGCATATACCATAATTTAAAAATACACTCCCCACCAAAAGTTTTGCAACACTTTTTTGTGATCGAAATGCTCAGCACTTATTGCATTCACCAGCAAAAAGTTTACATCCTCAGACAGCCTAATCCGTTCCCTTAGCAAAGCACTCAATCATATCACAATCTGTGTCAACATTTGTCCAAAATGATGGCAAACTGAAAAAATCGGTCCCCATCTGGTTGTTGGAAAGCCTAATTCCCTTCTTGCATGCCATTTGAGAATCATGTTTGTTCTGTGCACCTTAAGGAAAAGACTCCTGTTAGTGTCCACTAAAACTCTTGCCAGTTTTTTCATCATTTGAAATCTCCATACCTATGGCACCAAGGGGAAAAAATTGTCCTTTGAATAACTTGTTCTCTTAACTGCACAAAACAGCCATTACCATCATGGTTTCAGTTACCATACCCCCTAAATTTTCATTGAAACAATTAGATTCTGAATTTCTATCTGGTACAATGAAAGAAACATCACCCTATCCCCATTCTTATTTCTGGCAAGCCTGAGGAATAATCATGGTGTCTTAGTCAAAACACTGGAGAATTGTTCCCCATCCTTTTGAAGCTGTCTGGCCATTTCTTGCTATCTTGGCATCAATTACTCAGGTTTGAGTAGGAGTATTAATCATAACCTGCAAACAGAGTAGTGACCAAGAGTAGGTAGGGTGAGGTGGGGCAAGAGTAACAATGGGGTAATTGTAACAATGCTTTATCTTTTTGCAAGTACATCAGATACAATTTCCCTATTTTGTGTCCATAACATGTCAATCATCATCCTTTGATAAAATATATTTTGAGCTTCTCTGTGATTTCCTAAGAATGTGTTTACTTTAATTTTGCGCGCCTTGATGAAAAAATTAATAATCCAAATTTTTTATCTTTTGAATGTCAATCATCGTCCTTTGATAAAATATATTTTGAGTTTCTCTGTGATTTCCTAAGAATGTGTTTACTTTAATTTTGCGCGCCTTGATGAAAAAATTAATAATCCAAATTTTTTATCTTTTGTTGCAATTTCGTATTTCTTCCCAACTAATGAAGTCTTAAATGTAAAACTGTTACATTATCTGTCTGATCTTCATATCGACCTCATGATCTCAAAATTTGGACTTTGGCCTTATCACATCACTTGTTTAGTTGAATGTTACTTTTACCCCATGGAAAGTTGGGTCGTGGGGCAATTGTAACAACGTTGCATGGGGCAAAAGTAACATTGCACATACAATATTTTAAATGCTCTTAACTTTGGTACATCAGTTTATTTTTTTAGCAAATATGAGTAATGTGCATGGGCCTTCTTCCAGGCTTCATAATGGTTCGCACTTACAAAAGGAAAACTGAGAAGGGTGCGGGGAAACGCTATTGCAATTTCGTATTTCTTCCCAACTAATGAAGTCTTAAATGTAAAACTGTTACATTATCTGTCTGATCTTCATATCGACCTCATGATCTCAAAATTTGGACTTTGGCCTTATCACATCACTTGTTTAGTTGAATGTTACTTTTACCCCATGGAAAGTTGGGTCGTGGGGCAATTGTAACAACGTTGCATGGGGCAAAAGTAACATTGCACATACAATATTTTAAGTGCTCTTAACTTTGGTACATCAGTTTATTTTTAGAAAATATGTATGCTTGACTGAGTAATGTGCATGGGGCTTCTTCCAGGCTTCATAATGGTTCGCACTTACAAAAGGAAAACTGAGAGGGGTGCGGGGAAACGCTACTCCCATGGAGATCTTGTAAGTGCTGTGAATGCCATTAAGAATCATGAAATGAACCGAAAAATAGCATCAAATTATTATGGTGTTCCTGAGAGCACCATCCAGATGCGCCTGAGCACTAGAAGAACCGGACTTGACTCTGCAGTTCCCGGACGGAAGCCTGCTTTATCCAAGGAAGTGGAGGACACCCTGGAATCTGTCTTGAGAAAAATGGGGGAGTGGGGCTATCCTTTGTCAAGAAAAGAGGTCATAGCACTTGCTACAGATTACTGCAAGCTCAACGAGCTGAAAGTCGACAAGTTAGGAGAAGACTGGTTCCGTGGATTCATGACCAGGCATTCCACACTAACTCTGAAAAAACCAGAACTCCTGCAGTCTTGTCGAGCCAAGCAAGCTGATCCAGTGGTCATAGCCGATTTCTTCAGAGTCATTGCTGCAGCATATCAAGAGATAGGCTTGTATGATGAGGATGCAGCCATTCAAGGGGATTTTGTATGGAATGCAGACGAGACGGGATTTTTCCATGATCCGAGGAAGACTAAAGGTGTGGGTACAAAGGGAACTTCACTAACCCGCCAGAGCCAAGGTTCTGGAAGGGAATCAACAACGGTTTTGGCATGTGTAAGTGCATCTGGAAGAAAGATGCCGCCGCTCATCATTTACAGAGGAAAGAATTTCTGGGATTCATGGACATCTCCAGATGCATACCCTGGCACAAACTATGCTGTGTCAGAGAATGGATGGATGAATTCACACATCTTTTTGGAATGGTTCAAGAATCAGTTTGTTCCCCATGTGAAGAACATCATTGGAGAAGGAAAAAAGGCAGTCCTTTTGTACGATGGTCACGTTTCTCACGTGACAATCGAGCTCATCTTGTGTGCCATGGAAGCCGACATTGTTCTGGTGAAACTTCCGCCACATACTTCTCATATTCTCCAGCCTCTGGATAAAGGGGTTTTTGGGCCCCTGAAAACCGCATGGGATCACCAGTTGGTATCATGGGGCCGCATAAGCCTTGCAGGGGGAATGCCAAAAGCTGAGTTTGCAAAGCAACTAGGAAGTGTTTGGCGGAAGATAGGTGCTTCTCATATCAAGGCTGGCTACCGGGGAACAGGGATCTTTGATTCGACCCCATCTCTCTGCAACCAAAATGCCATTGCGAAGTCAGCATTCCATCCTGCAAATTTGGCAATTGCTAATAATTTAGTGCCTCCAGTTGACAATTCTACATTCAACCTCGAGGCGTCACTAAGGGAACGAAATCAGCAGTCATTCCCAGAGGATGCAGGAGAGAGGTCAACTTTGGAGAAACGAGGTGATACGTCAAAGTTGCACAGTGCAAATGCACATAGGCTTCCAAGAACAAAGCAGGCTCAGCCATGCATGTCCTTTGAGGACCTCTTACTTCAGAAAATTCAGAAGACGGATGCACCGGCTGTAAAGAGGAGGAAGGTTGCTCCTTCAAGGTTTGGAGAAATTCTCACTCATGAAGATGTGCTTGAGCGCATGAAATCCAAAAAGAAATGAATCAGAAGAAACTAAGAAGTGAAACGAATGAAAGATTGAAATAAAATGAAATGGAATGAAAAAAGATACGAAGGAATCACAAGAATTGTCAATGGATTTCTGTTAAGTTTATAATGTTCGACAGAGTCTAATGAAGAGCTTTCTTTTCAGTTATTGTCTGTGTCAAAGTATCGTCCAGAAGTTCAATAAAAGTCATTAGGTTATGATCTGTGAAAATAATATTTCTCTTTGTTGATAGGTTCCTGTGAGAGGCATGACTTTTATTGGTGTTCACCATAAGCAAACAGGATTGCAGGTTTTGAACTAGTTTTGAGGAAGATAATTTAGAAGAAAGAAAAAAAGGAAAAACAAAGAAATTAGTACAAGATAGGTGGATGAGAGGACTTTTACTTTCTTTTTTTTTATTCCCATAGAAAGAGAATTCCTGCAAGCTTAAAATTCAGCAGATAATGTTTTCACCTGCTTCAGTATTATAAGCTATTGTTGCTTCATTATTAGCCCATTTTTGCTGCAAATTTCCTCAAATCATCCACATAATGTGAAGTACATTTACAGTCCCGCCTTTTGCTTCTCAGTGCTATCAAACAGCACTTGTACAACATTGTTACTTTTGCCCCATGGTATGTTACTTTTACCCCATTTCATGGGGCAAAAGTAACATGAAAATGCGCTTTTAAAAAGAGATTTCCTAAGGATCCAATTCAGATTTAAGTGCTGAAAGTAATTTGAATCTCCTGTTCACTGTTTGAAGAGGGTAGAAATCAATTTTTGTGGCAATGCTTTTGCTAGTATTTTTTATATCATCCTGCAAAGTACAATTATGTATTTTTCAGGTTACTTTTGCCCCACCTCACCCTACTGCCCGGGAACGATACAGTCATAATTCATAAAAGTTTATACATTATAGATGAACACCTGAAGTGCCAATAGTATATGTGGATGGCGAAATGAAGTTGAAATTTGTATTGGAGTTGAAAAAGCAAATACAGAAACAGATTGGTGTGGAAGTCACGAGTTCGGAAGACTACTCCAACTTGTTCCGAAAAGTTACACAGTATCAAATATCAAAATCATCTCGTTATTATGTTAAAGCCATTCATTATCACAGGTATCATATATTGCATTCCATTATTCAACTTTTAAGTCATACATCCTAGGTATCGAAGTCACTGGACTTTTCAGGTCCCTCTGCATTGCTGAGGAAGCCCATGCTGTTCTTGGATAGAAACTGCTGGGTGACTAGGATTTTGAGACCATGGCACTTACGATAAAGATTCATGCAGAAGGGAATAAACGATAATTCCCATTTGAACTTGTTATTTTTTCTATTCCATCAACAAACTACGCGCTTTTATTATAAAAAAACGCATTTTCGAGCGTTTGCCCTTTAATGGCTTAGGTCACACTGTGAAGCACAGAACGAACCGTCACGGAAGACACTATATGTTCCAGCATTGACTATTTGCACGTCAAATTCAGTTCCATTGGGTCCCACTGACACCTAGATAGGCTAGACCACAAACCAATTCGAAAGTCTCTATGATCTAACCCATTGATGAAATGTCCCGTAGCGACATCATCAAGTATTCTAACGCCAACATACAAACAAGAGATGGTGACATTATCTCTCACATCTCTCCAATAACAGCGCATGAACAAGGTTGCAAGCTTTGAGTCAACCCCTTAAATCGGAATTCGCCATCTATTCTAATTGCAGCCGAGTATTCGCATCTTCAGCTACTAAAATTGCTCCTCTTTCAATCGAGATCTTTTAAGATCCATGTGCCTCTGCTAATATCAGACATGAACAATTTTGACTCGTGTCATATCTAAGTTTTTTTTTCCAGCAAAGTGTTAAATAACGAAACATTTCAACATTGCAAAGGAGAGAAGCAGATGAGATCGATTGATAAAACAGGAGTCCTCTGGAATTAATTTCAGTCTTAACGCGCATGAGTGGCAATGCTGAAATGAAACGGGATTCTCTATATAAAAATACAGGTAAGTCATCCATGAGCTGTCGGACCCCGACTTTTCATACTCTCCTATTTCACATGTACTATTTCATTTATTTACTCCTATCTCTCCTTCGTATCTCAGCATTTCACCCAATTGCGAAAGTCCTTTATTCTTTCCTGCTTCAGACACGTTGTGAAATGTGGTTTTAAGTTCTCTGTATTCATTAATAATTGAAATTCTGTATTACTGAACCGGTAAGACCTTCGTTTTTTAGTATATTTTAGTTGTATGATGATGATGTAGGCATCCCGTGTCCTTTTTCTATATTTGAATATTCGTATATTCTATTTTATACACAGCTGAACCCCCTAAATATAATACGGTAGTGCTTTTGCCGAGGGAGGAAATTTCAATCTCCAAAATTGCAAGCATGTTTAAGCATTAAATCCTAAGTAGACATTATTCGAAATTTTCTTGTCGAAAGAGGGTTTTCGCTCTAGACCTGCACCCTACAATATGTTCTTGATTCGCAGGATATAGACTAAGAAGCGCAAGGGAAATAATTATATACGGAGTGGAAGTCGGGGATACTGATTGATAGCTCTAGTTGTTCGAGAATTATGGAGCTTCCCTGACAGGTATATGGCATTAAGAAGAGCGCATGCAACTATAAAAAACGATAGTGCGGTCGACCCAAACAGGTTGCCTTGGTGACCATAAAAATTGACGGGGACCAGTCACCTTGTTTCCATGCAAAAGCCATGTCACATCGCAGACAAAACGAGGCGTCAGTTGTGCTTCAAAGGTCAACCGGTAACCTCATTGGAACCATCGTCGTCATCGCCTTTCCCGTCAACAAAATGTGATACACGACAGTCGAGGTGGGTCGGTTACACGCCTCACAGATACTAAGCAATTCATGCTACTTTCGTTTTTCCTTTAATGTATGCATTTTCCTTACCCAACGGGAGACCAAGCCCCGTGCGATCCGCTCTGCATGTTTTGTTCGAGTTCAAGTTCTATGTGTCAAAATCCGTTTTTGTCAATAATGCAATTCTAGCTGCAGTGTTTTTTCGAGGATGGCATGTCTGAAGTCAAAGCAGTAGTTCAATACTAAACTATTGGTTGTAATATATGGATTCCAAAATATGCATCTGCGCATATTGGTTTAATCCAATAAGGCCCGTGCCAAATGATCGCATTCATCGTCTTAAAAAAAAATTTCAAATTATGCTCAACATGAGAGCCCATATCTTACTTTAATCTCGGGCGTCATGAACAGTGCATTCAAGACGCTTCCCTCGTCTCCAATAGAATATTGCCAGCTGGGCCCGTAGCTAAGATGCTCCAAACCATGAAAGAGGGAACGCATAAAAACCTCGGTCATCTCAGCCAGGATATGGAATCCCTCAAACGTGAGATGAAGTATTACGAGGGGAAAATGAAGCACTTGGAAAAATACGCGATGTTCATCAGCAGGTATGGTTGGAGCTAACTGCATTTCCAGAAAATACTCATTACTGATAGCGCAATAGGTATGTGATCATTATTAGTTTAAATACATTTCCAGAACTGCGGAAGGCGACATGGATAAAGAGAAAACAGACATTAGGCGTAGATCCCAAATTAAGTTGCCGGCGAGCATCGAAGAGATTTCGCATCAAAACCAGGGAGGTACCAATCATTTCTTCAACAGCATGGAATGTCTAAAACGCGACATGGAATATTTCAGTGGGAAAATGGAGCTCATGGAAGAATCAATCATGTCTTTGAACAGGTAAGGAAGGAATTGTCTATCTCATAGTGAAACCTCTTTATGCTGATGCAATTACTGGATCGCCTTCTTTCATATATCTACAGCCAAAGAACTGCTTCGCATGACACGCAAAAAGTGAATCGTGGAACGTCTGGGAGCATTCAGAAATCTGGACACGAATCCACTACATTTTCCGAAGAAGGTAAGGGCTGCACAGGGGTCTCAATTATTTTCATTCAGAGATGCAATACAATGGATAATACAAGGACTAATATGAGGCGAGCTTTAACTAAGCTAAAGCGATCGCGCTGGTTAAATAATCAACGTTTGTATTAAGAGGATATTCTGAAGGTGTTTTTATCCCTTTGAAGACCTCTCAACTTATAAATCGTAGTGCTGATCGGCCAAATGCTTAAAAGGAACTGGCATCGTCTTAGACAACTGCCGGTGGCTGAGACGAATTGTCCCAACCCACCGTCGGAACTTTCGTGGGTTACTGTAGCTGACTTGTAGAAGTCGATGGCTCATGAACTCTGAAACCCGTTGTGGTCTCTGCTACCACCACCATGCTCAACACAAAGTAAACGGTACCTGGAATTACCATGGTCATTGTCTTTCAAGGGTCAACGGTTTCCATATTGAGCAAATTGGGATTGACGGGAAGGTCAGGTATCTGGAAATTACTATGGATCATCATACTATGTGCTTCTATCACACTCACCATTTATCAGGTATTGTTAATCCCGACAGTCCCCCCGAAAATCGATTATGGAGGAATCTAATGAAGCAACTGATTACGACTCATAACATTTTCTCTGAGGAATAAACAGGGGAGAGGATTGATACTCACTTCAAGAGCAGCCCAAGAGCGCAGGACATACAGATCGAGCGGCCAAATAGTGTGGATTTTCCTACAGTCACGGTGTGCCCCGGATCGACATGGAACAAAACTGCACTTCAGCTCTATAACCTGACGAGGAATGATGTATATGTAGATGGCAAGGGTTGGGTACTGAGCGGATTGAACATGAGCCTCGACGAATCTCTGAATTTATTTTCTTTGAATGACTTCAGCTTCGTGACTTCATGCGTAGCACTCTTGGACTGCCAAGCGAATGCAACTTTGACCTGGGTTAACGGTCTTCGTGTATATCATACACAAGGTGAGGCTGAATAGTACTCCTACTCATTGTATGCAAAACCATTTAGTGAAAAACAGATTCAAATTGTTTTGCATCTCGGCGGGAAACTGGAAGGAGTTGAGGTTTGCACACGTGGGCCAGGATTCGCTTCTGAAAGTCTGCTACACTTTCCATGCTAACACAACGATGCAGTTGGGGACTCTCTCCCCCGTCATGGAGTTCAACTTCACAACCCGAGATTTCGAGCAGCTCACTTATTTCGAGATCCACATACACCCTCAAGAAGAACCTTTTACAGACGGTATGATGGGTGTGCCAACTTCAAGACAGACCCTGTTGCTCTGGCCTGGAAGCAGACATATGTTGAGTATTTTCCCGAAGTATTTCCTATACTTACCTCAAGGACAAATGTGCAATGGGGACAATGACTACAACTTCGAGAAGGTAATTTCACTTCGACTTCCACAGCTCCCAAATTTCCTTTCAACCATTGAAAGCCAAATCTTTTTTTTAATGGCACATAGTGTGTGGATGGGGCATTAACGGAGAAATTCCTGATGGAAGCCCCATGCATCCTGCCTTCAACGATGCCTCAATATCAGTCAATCATGAAACCCTACTGCAACACCTCTGACGACTTGGAACGATTTTTAGACTTCTATCACTTCGTGGAGAGTTCTTTCGTACCAGGATGCCTCAGGAGGGGCAACAGGACCACATATAGTATGTTGCTAATTCCAGAAGCACTACTTGATGCAACCTGGATGATGAGCAACATCGTTCACCTTGACTTCAACACCCCAACTGCTGACGTGAGCTTTTAGGTTAACACAACTCAACCGAGTCACCGTACATTCACCCCGGTAACAAAAATGTTTACTTTCGTGTATATTAAGTTCGTGTTTATTTCCTTACTTACGAAAGTGGCTAATTTACGTGTTCACTTCATCGTAAGTATGCAAAAGGTGGATAAATGACAATTGTTTTAGAGCAACTTCCATATATGTCTAGAGAGAGGAAGTGACGGCCTATTCACTATTCGAATGAAAAGAGGCATAATTTCCTTTCAGGTGGAGATTGTGGAAGAGCAAGAGATAACCTCCTTGCATCAACTTCTTTCAGACATGGGAGGGATGATCGGGCTATACCTGGGACTTTCTATTCCCACCATTTATGAAAGCCTTGAGGTCCTCTTCGTCTATGCTGTTTCTCGATTCAGGGCTCAAATCCGAGTACGAAATCCATCAAGATCAGGAAAATAGCTTCTTCGACTTCATACCTAGCTCTGCATATTGAAAAATAAGGTAATCGTATTTTGTGAAGCATTCAGTGACAGCACCGACCCAGATGTCAAATGCTGACCGTTTCAGCAGTTACCGAACTGTTGAAAAGCTGCTTTTTCTTTCTGCCCACCGTTGATGTTCACCTGGCTAAATACTGAAAATGCCCAATGAACATGGCAGAAAGTAAAATGTCTACGGACGTTCATGTGTAGTGTGCTATGCTTTTTAGTTTCATGTGAGAATTATGCTCTCATTCACTCTATTGCACGAGGTATATGGTGACGACAGGCCGAGCTGCCGTGTACTAACTTCAAAAACAATTCCACGCTTGATAAATCTCCTCGAAAAAACCTTCGGGCGTTGGTCGTCGTTGTATGCCTAGTGCATCTTTCACTCTCAGAGAAGTGGCACTTGCAGTTGTCGATTGATATTCGTAAGCACACCCAAGTATACTTTTTCCGCATTCTTCCTGCAAAAAATGATTTTGTCGGACGACGTATTCTTTGGCGAGTCCTTTGTCACTGTCAGTTTGCTCATATCCAATTAAGAAAACCTGTTCCCCTGCCATGTGCACACTTCTCTGTCGTTTTTGGCAGTCTCAGCACATCAATATACCTGTATACGAATCAACGATCCACATGCGAATGCCAATAATTAAGCACCAGTACTAAAATGTATAACTTTGTTCCCATTATTTCTTGCCCCAACGTATTATCTCTTTCATAATAAAAGGGAATTGCTCGAAAATACGAACACAAAATAAAGTGAAGCAATCAAATATAATAAAATTCCAATGTGCTGGAACAGCGACTTCAGCCTCATTTTCATTCATGACATTCGTCCATTTCACATCACTCCAATCACGCCAATATCATACAAGCATTGACAAGCCCATGCCTGAGCATGGCGTTTGCCATGACAAGCCCAAATGAACGTTCTCGAAGACAAGTCCATATCCTATCACGCTTATCGTCTCTGAAGGACTTGAGTTCAACATTAAAAATCCTTTTTTTTTGTACACCTCCGCCCTATTTGGCAGGTGAGGCGGCCAGTCATCTGGCAGTGATACGAATAAGCAAATGTTCGTACAATAGAAGCGAGATGGCAGTCTAGTCAAGAGAATCTCCAGAAAAATCTGCCTCGGAGGATATACTGTAGTGGGGGGGGGGGGCTCAACTTCTGATCTTACGCAATGGGATGCTTGCTGGAAAGCACATAGCATGACGTAACGTCTTTCAACGATACTCTCATTCGGCTTATTTCTCGTCGATGATTTTCGACGCGCACACGTGACCGTGAGGAAAATTTGCTTGATATTCGTCATCAATGCCATTCTCAGAAAAGTGTTTTACCTCGATGCAAACTGCAAGTAACAGTGAATGTTTCTGTGTAACTCTTTGCAATCTTGGTTAACACGCAAATTGTATTATAGATATTGTTTTCAATGCGGAAGATCGACGGACGAGAACATAAGTATCGGGTTCTCTTGGCTATTGATTGGATCTACAGTGAAAGAGACGGCTATAATGCGCATCAGCTTGCAAGGAGATCGCTGTTCTTGAATATGGTTACAATTCAAAACGATACAGAATCTAATTGGACTGTATGAACAGGATATATTTTGTCAAAATTCCCTGAAACACCTGTAACACCGCCAATAGAGGCCCTCTCGGGCTTCCCACCAAATCCGCTATATGTATAATGATCGAAGAGGTTTTAGATAATGACTTTTAAAATTAAATTGACACTTTTGATTATGATTCTCACGGCCAATTGTATAGAGCCACCGTAGAAAGGCCCTATCATAGGTTTTCCGAATTTAGGTATGGCAGTGGGTCAGTGCTCAAAGATGAGGATCGATCAAGGAGACCCTTGATTGCAAAGACCCCTGAGACGCCGGCAGTGTCTGAAAACCTGACGTGTCTGATGCTCTCCTCCATTTGAACAAGATGAAGATCACTGTCCCCAACATCATCGATGGACATTTATATCAGAAGAGGCCCCTTCTTTCATTGATTCCTCAATACCAAAACCATGTTGGTAGTCGTCTTAAGAAAAGAAAAAATACTTGAAGGTATATTGATTCAGAAGACTTCTACTGAATATCATATTTTCAGGAGATGTGGATGAGGAAGACAGCATTTGGAAACTATTCAGGTTCCGCAGATCTCCAAAACAACGGCTCGACAAAGTTAAATGCATCCCCTTCTAGTAACGTTAGGCTGTCGGTTGCCCCTGGAGGAGGAATTCTGGCATACTTTTGACGAGAAAATCATGGGAAAAGGGCACCTGTGTCAGGGGCCCGACCAAAACCTTAGCTTATTAACGCGTAGCCCCAGTAATCAATGCAATAGCAGCAAATTACATTCCCCATTCCCATGTACACGCCATTTGCATCAGACGGATTAAGATGTGAGTTGCGCTTCAAAGTGTGTGTATGTTCTCCTCAGAACAGTTTTTCCTACTTGCGAATTCTCATAGCACAGAGTGTAGAGGTGTATTAATCTCGTACTTCACAAGTCCCCAGGTTGCGAATTTGTATCCTTTTCCCGTCACTTTAAGAAATTGTCCACTCTTGAGATATGCGTTATTCTCTCGCGATCTCCCCAGAATTCTGTGCCCAGCAATTTCCCCACAAGGAAAAGCAATATGCTGAATTTGAAACGAACAGGAAACATGACGGAATTGTGCAATGCTTAATATATATCAATTCCGTTAGAAAGCAGCCTAATCAGAAAGGGGTTTATTTGGTTAAGAACAAAACCGCGTGAACATGGAGGATTTACCAGAACTTGCAATTTGTAAATATTATTCATAGAATTTCCACAATCGCTTAATAACTCGACCTCGACCCCGCTACAGAAATCAGCCATAAACGTTGCACCTGCCCAAACAACAACGTTAAATTTTGTCTTTTGTGAAAGTTTCCATATTTCATGTTGTGCAATCTACGAAATTATTGGTGGAAATATCGTGCATTGAATTCAATACATCTATGTTTTCATGACTCATCAAGAAATCGATTCTCGAAAAATTACAGACACAATTATATAATTACATTGTTACGCAGGGTAGTCACACCACATTATGGAAGTACATTGTAGTGGAGCATAATGACCTCCGAGTGGGCCATCTGAGGT
Organism: Darwinula stevensoni; assembly: GCA_905338385.1. Classification (NCBI taxonomy): domain Eukaryota; kingdom Metazoa; phylum Arthropoda; class Ostracoda; order Podocopida; family Darwinulidae; genus Darwinula; species Darwinula stevensoni. Next base: position 38,508 of record CAJPEV010001480.1, read on the forward strand.
TGGCTTTCTGTCATGCCTAGTAACGAAACTATCCATAGGTCGACATTGCACTGCCTTGTGAAATTTTGACCTTTCGGAACCGGTTGGACCGAATTGATTTTTGATTTAAACCAGAAAACTGCGTGCCAGAAATTCCCTACTCCTTCTGGTCCTTGTGCATCACAGCGATATATTTCTACGTCAACCCAATGTTACTTCAGCATTGCAGGAAATGAAAATGTGCTGCTTATCTAAGTCCCTGTATCACGACGCCACTGGATTTTTAGCATTCCTAAACGAGTAAGCTACTCTCAGGAACGATGAAATCCTAACTGTGCTGCTTTGGAATCAGTAATTTTACAAGTTTGCACCGATAAACCGAAAGGAAAACGTTGAAGCCGTCTTCTGCATACACCATTAGCGAGTTGGTGTCCGAATTGTTTTTCCAAGTTCTCCAAGGGACAACCCTCGCTCTTCGAAGCGGTTTTCAAACAATAATTGACGTCAAGAACCTTTTCCCATATCCAATAGGATATTCCTTTGGATGATGCAGAGTGCGCACCTTCCTAAGATGTCGCAGGTTGTTGAAGAGGTTACGCGCACGAAACGGAGAGGTATTGTTCAAGTCAAAGATATTGAATCTCTCAAAAGGGAGATTGAATACTTCAAGGTGAAAATGAAGCACATAGAAAATTACATGTTGTCCATCAACAGGTATGAAATAAATACTCTAGAAACTTTCACTTTTCCGATGCGTTAGATTGATTCGCATAAACTCCTTTGCAGAACTACTCTATCCGATGACAAAGTGACAAGAGAACTTCAGCCTGGATCTCTCGTTGAGACACGGACGCACACGGAGATGGGAATGTCCAAAAATCCTGGAGGCAATGATGCCCTCGTGAACAGCATGGGATTCCTGAAAAGCGACATTAAATATTTCAGCGAAAAAGTGGATTTATTGGAGGAGACCATCATGAGTTTGAACGGGTGAGGATGGCCCCCTCTATCGAGAACAGGAGTGACTTCTTCCTTCCGATGCAATTACTGCTTGCTTGGCCTTGATTCTTGTCATTACGTGCGCAGAATGCATGGTCCCGACCTGGAAAAATTGAGCGATGGAGCGAACAAACGCCTCGAAAAGCCTGGAAAAGAATTACGTAAGTGGGTCAATGGGCGTCCATTCGTTTCTGCCAGGCAAGACATATAGCTGCCTCGCAAACATTAATGAAGGCAACTCCCAGAAAGTGCTCTCATTAATATTCAATGGTTAACCTATTCTGAATAATTGCTCGTAGCGTTGCTTTGTCGTTATGCATTTTTATGTAATTCCACAAATGCAAAGATATAACCCTCAAAAGAGTGAAAGTTTCGTGGAAGGAGCATTAACAGGAGGAGAGACAAAAACAGAAATCGACGAAAATCAAGAGTATTTTTTCATATCCTATGGGTTGTAGCATACATGTAACTGTTTTCACCTAAAACCTTTCAAAGTAATATTTCTGCCAATTCGTGATCCTGGCTCCGTACCTTTTAATATTCTTCATATATCTCCCCTTCTTCCCCCAAACAATTAGATGATGGATGTGCCACTCATCCACATATACTGTATAATACGCATTTTACCGAATCATCTAACCATGAAGGAGGAGTCGTGTGAAAGTGAGAGTGGTCTGATATTGATTGTCATGGTCTAAAACCTTGCAAAAAATATGTGTTAATTGATTAAATAATTTCCAAGTTACTTTCTTTATTTCTTTGATGCTACCGTTTTAGTGCTCTCTCTTGGATCGGACTTGGCAGTCTCTTCGATCTCAACGATGCCATTTACATGTTTCCTAATTGCATATTTCTTACAGCTAATTAACAATTATCCGTGAGGGAAAGACTTCCGACCCGTCGACTGGTGCATGTGATTTTTCAATCGCAAGCTCTTCATGACTAGATTGCGATAGGCAAGCGACACTTATGTCGTGGGTTCGATGGTGAAATGGTAACGCACTGGACCGGGAAACAGGAGGCCTGGGTTCTAGTCCATGTCGTTACCGACGCTTTTTTTTATCCAGTCCCGGCAGTCTTCCCTACCTTCGGTCCTCAAGACGTATGCCCCAAAGAAAAACTCAACCCCCAACCTTTTTCACGTCGTGATTTTTCGATTTTTCCTTTATACGCTTAATAACTAACCTCAGAGAAAACAGGAAGATGGTAGATCAAGCGAGCCGCATTCCTTCTATATTTTGGCCGAACAAGTGAGAAATTCAGCCTAATTTGGGGGATGATAGAGCAGTTGGATTATAAATTAATATTGGCCAGAGGCCGCGACCCTTTCCTAACCCAACTGACCTATCATTTCCCAGGAACAGGTTGAACTCTTCATCCTTTGACTGAAATGGAGGGTAACAAATGAAGGTCTGCTAACCGTGGCAGCGAGATGAATGGTCTCACCAGGACAACGAATATTAGACCAGAAGGGCGTAATAAAACTCGACTCAAGTACAATGTCCATGCCTGGGAAGGACTTAGCATACGCTTCGGCCCCGGCGGGGAGCAGGACATCCCTGCTCTTGAATGCCCAAGTAAAACGTAACCATTCAATGAACACGTTAATATGAAACGCTCACCTACACTCTTTCGGCCGAAGCATGTATAATTGTAACGTATTCATACAGCATTTTCATGTTATACATCTACTGCAACAGTGCGGGTAGTCCACTTCGGCAGTCATCCCAACCCGGAATTCTTTATGTCTATTGAAATTTTATTTCACCCGAAGTGTATCCCATGCACACGATTGCCAAACGAGCTGCCCGTCCCGGTGGGGTCGGCTAAGTAGAATTCATTCTTATCCAGGGCATGGCTGAAAAGCATACTTTATCCAATGCCCAGGGGTTCTGAATTTCAACTATATGCCTCACTTGAAAGCTTCAAAGCGGAAATGGCTGTGGATTTGCATAATTCCAGTTGAGGGTTCCCCGATGAGATAAGGTATCCTTTATTTTTTATCCAAAGTGTGGTACTTTGAATTCCGCATGTTATCCCTTTAGTACTTTATTTTCTCTTCATGTTAATTACAAACTAAACCTGAGTTCTTGATTTCTGTTGAAACGTTGTTACAAGCGAAGCGGATCCCACGGGACGTGGGTGTGGTCTAGTTTTCACATACTGTACGTTCGTGTACACCTATTTATAGCTTAATTTATAGTATCAATGGGAAATTGTGGGGATTTTAATAATTTCAAGGGTCGCCGCTTTCGCTATGGAGCCGATTGGGATTGACTGGAAGATCGGGGATCTGGAGATTTCTCTGGATAGTTATGCTCTCTGCATCTGTTGTACTCACCATGCTTCAGGTTTGTATCCCCACCATCTCTCATGAATAATATACATAGGAATGCTTATTACAAAGAGGTTGTCCCTTTAGTAAAAATGCGTGACGACGATTTTGTTTCTGGCTTTAAACTCTGGTAAATGTTCTAATTATTTTACGTATACGTACGGACGGACGTACAGTATTCCTTCCACTTAACTGTGACTAATATGTAATTTCTATTAGCCTTAATTCACGACAATGCAGGAGCATTGTGCTCCTCTTAGTGCTCCTCTGAAGGTATATCCTGTTGTGCTTATTATTTGAATTGAAACATTGAGCCATCTTTCAACAGGAAACGCGAGTCAAGAAAGTTCTTGGTCAATCATAGAAGCTTCGATAGTACCAGCGTCATGCATTAAGAAACATGCATTTTACATTCTAGGCCTGTCTGAGCACAAGTTGAAGAAGAGATAAAGTACCACGTCGGTTCCCAGGAACTCAAAATATAGGATACAATAATCACCTCTAGTTTCAAAGTTGAAGGTGCAGAGATATGAAGTCTTTCCCAGGGTCTTCAACAGTCAGAATTCCCACAAAATAGGAATGGTTACTTCAGTTTGAACGATAACATATTCTCCCTTGAGTCACTTAATCTCCCTGTTTTTCATGTAAAGTCATCTTTTCGATTGAGGGTTGAACAGGCCAGGGGGTTGATCCTGAACTACGCGAGCAACCCAAGAGCCCAGAACATTCGGATCGAGAGCCGAAGCGCAGTGCCATTTCCTGCGATCACGCTCTGCCCCACTCAGACGTGGAACACCACGGCGCTCAGGCTTCATGGCATCACGAGGGATGATATTCTGGGGAACATGGGATCGATCTCGGAAGGATTGAACATAAGCTTTGTTGATGCTATGAACATATTTTCTTTGAATATCTTCAACTTCGTGACGTCATGCAGTGCCGTCTGGGACTGCATGGAATACGTTATTTCGACCTGGGAAGACGGCGGTCTGGTTTATGAGACACAAGGTACGCTCAGTTAGCATGTTCAATCTCGTTCTTTTGAGTTAAACTTGAAAATATTATTTTCCTCCATCTCAGCGGGATATTGGAGAGAAATGAGGGTTGTGAAAGGGAACAAAGACTCACTTCTGAAAGTCTGCTGCACTTTCTACGCGAACACAACGATGCCGCTGGGAAGCACTTCCCCTGTCATGAGGTTAAAGTTGACTTTTCGTGACTCCGAACACGTCAACTTCGAGATCCACGTTCACTCGCAGAAGGAGCAGTTCATCGACGGCATGAAGAACATCCCATCGACGAGGCAGACTCTGTTGCTCTCATCTAGAAACAATTACGTGCTGAGTCTTTCCCCCAAACATCACCTTTCCCTGCCCTCAGGACAAAGGTGCAATGGGGATGAAAACCATGATTTCGGCGAGGTAATTTCGGTTCAATGATTCGCTCTAAGTAAATACCAAGTAGGATTTACGAGCTCCACATTGAAAATATTACATCCGTGGCTTTCTTGGAAATGTATTTTCTGAAAACTGAACTGAAATTTCATTGACGGAATGACCAGTCTGAATTTTTCTTCGATATGAAAGGCCTTTCAACTGTGATAGTGAATTGAATTTCAAAGGGAGTCACAGAATTAGGATTGCCGGGGTAAAGATTGTATTTTCCATGCTGTGTCTCCCGACATTTTCCAGTCCTTTTCCCATCCATCTCTTCAAACAGGATATACTAGAAATTAACTGTTTTCCCACAGTGCGTGGGAATGGAACTACTAGACGTATTCCAGAAGGAAGCTCCATGCCTCCTTAATATAGCAATATCTGCGGATCAAGTCAACATGAAGCCACATTGCAACACCTCGGATGATTTTGAACGATTTGTGCAATTTCATGAAGAAGTGGATAATCGATTCGTCACCAGATGTCTGAAGCGTTGCAACAGGACAGATTATAATATCTTGCTTATCCCAGAACCAGTACTTGATTCGGGCCGTATGAGGGACCATACAGTTCAAATCGACATCAACACCCCGTCAAAAGAAGTGAGCTCCTTTATTTTATTGACTTAATGATTTATTATCGACCATGCATGTCCATTCCCTGTTCTCATGCAATGTTCAATTGCCCGAAAATACAGTGCCTCCCAAGAACTTATTGCAACATTTAGCAATTGCTATAAGGGGAACTTACCTGTACATAGCAACGTCTTACCAACGAGGATGACTTTCCTGTGGTATTCCGGAATTCAAGCGGAATATATTTATCTTATATATTTTTCTAGGTGATGATAACGGAAGAGCAAGAGCTAACATCGCTGCCTCAGTTTCTCTCAGATATGGGAGGGATGATCGGACTCTACCTGGGACTTTCTCTCCTTACCATTTATGAATGCGTGGAGTTCCTCGTCATATATGCCATGTCCAGATTCCACGGAACTGGAATTAAATCAGAACCTCTACCAGGATCAATTGAACAGGGGAATAGCCTGCCTTCGCTGCCACGAGGAGCGACTCAACGTACCGAGAACTTGTTTTCTTCCACGGAGCAGCGCCAATAATTAAACCCGGCGTTGAGTACTGCACATTGTTTTTACTTTCTGGACTTTTCGCACTCCGCAGTGACAATCTTAGCTATGATGTTTACCATGGATTTCGTCTCTTCACAAAGCGGTCTTTGAACGCATTATAACAATTGTTTGAGGAATGTAGTGTGTATGTGCAAGTGATGGAAACCGTTTAATGTGGTTCATAGTCCAAATTTACATGGTGATTCGAATTGATTTCAGGCTATAACTATGGGAAATTCTTAAAATTAACAATAGTTTGAAATATGTTGAACTATTTCCTGTGGTCTTACTTGATTGTGTTAATACCAAAATGTGTCCTCACATCTCGTGATCAGGTCCTCTTGTGTGGATCATCTGAGACTTTTGAACGTACCTATTATCCTCACACGGCTTGTTGAATTGGTACTGTATTCCTTGAAAAATTGTCTCTCAAGTAATCATCAAACTGCGATGTTGGCAGAAAAGAAAACTCTCGCCCGCATTTCTGCACATAATAAAATGCATAAATATAGATTGACAACAGAATAAAGCATGTATTCCTTGGAATGTGACATTCCCGAGGAGGCAACCAAGTCTGAAATGTACAGTCAAATCATTCCATGAAGGCGCAAACGACCACCAACATATCCAATTAAATAAGTAATTTTCGGAGCTTCAATTTCCGGAAATTGCTGAATTTAATTTAACCTTTCCTTATTTATTGCAGGAATGAACTAAAAAATTTCCCCATGTCTGACGTGATTTCCAGCCTTAAGACCTGAATGGATTCCTTGAACACCTTTCATCTTGATCGGGGGAAACGTGGCCAAAAAAGGTGAAACCTGGTTTAAACGCTCATCAAGGCGTACTTTGACTTAGCCGATAATCCGAAATGTTCAATGATGAGGCCTTTATTCAATCCCGCAGCAAACACGCAAAACTTTTACAAGGTCATATGGCCGTTGTCGTTACGAAATATACTCAGTCAATAAAAAGGATATGACCACATTTCAAAAAACAGATATCGATGGATTTTCGGTCCGTATTGAAAATACTTGGCAAGGCGGGTATCCAAATCAAGTCCGCGTACTTGCTCAAAAGAGCAGAGGATATCCGCTCAATATGAAGTCAATCCTGGTAATGACTTGGTTGATTGTAACCTTGATTTCCATGGCATTGAACGAAAGATAGGATGAACGGAAGAAGCTTTTATTAAGTTCGTTCAGTTGAAATGGGGCAGATGCACGCGATGAATGTAAGCGATTGCAAGGGTAAAATCCAGATGAGGGAAAACCCAGGAGTTGGAAAATGATTATTTTTCCTCCGTTAATGCAAAAAGATAACATGATCATGGGAAGCACTACTATTTCAAGAATGAGGGATATTCAACAACTTTAAGATGTCACGCTGCGAATTTTCATGGAGCATTCTTAGTCCATATGGTGTATGAATCTACATCACCGACATGTAAATATGTTTCTGTGGTTTCTATTGCTGCTTTTACGTACGAGCTCATACATTTATAATCATAATTTAGGTCATAGTACACATGAAATTGATTAAAAATGTATTTAAAAAGATAAAAATGAAAAATAATTAAAACAACTCTTAGAAAGTTCGTAAAATACCAGGACATTAGAACTGTAAAAATATATAAATCCATTGTATACGATGTAATAGTGAAGATAGTTTCGCTTCAACTCGATAGGGTTTTACTAAAAATAATCGGCAGTTTGTCAATATGCTTTTCGTGCAGCATGTGGAGGTAAAGTCCCATGTTCCTAATCATGAATTTGGTATGGAACGTATGACTATAATATTAAAATATGGATGTTAACAAGAACTTTATCTTCCAGGACAATTGTATACTGGACTTGGAACTAAAGTGAAAAAGTTTACTCGGTCAAAGCAAGCCAATTAGTAAACTCTATGAAAACATAAAGTCATGCTATAATATATCACATATTTAAAGATACTGATGATCACCACATGTTAAAAATCTAGAGTACGAGCACGTGACATATTACAATACAACATGATCCCAATAGTACCTTATAAGAAAGACTTAAAATCCAACGTAGCTATACAGATTTGTGGTAAGCGAAAACACAAGCTTAGGGCATTAAAACATTTACATTTATATTTCAAAGCCATATCGTTTGTAAATTGAAATCGCCAGTCCAACATATGATTGAGGGATTTGGACCCACTTTTCCATCCAAGCAGATCCCTCTTTTTAAGGTCATCTCAAACCCCTCCACGAGGCATTCACTTTATAATTGTTAGGAACTATACCTGGAGTACAGATATACCCATATGAGTATTAAAAAAATGTTAAGAAAAGCTAAGCGATACATTCCATCTGGGGTGCACAATTGTTGTCTCACATTGATTTTCACCCTAATTACTTGATGGTATACAGTACGCTGCTAGGCAACGGGAAATACGTATTGATTGCAACGTTTTTCTCTTTGGCCGAGACATGCTACTGTGTCTTTCGCTGTAGACCACGCAAAGTGAGACGTGCCTGTTTCTGTGCTTAAGATCATCGACAATTAGTGAGAAATATTCCCTAGGCTAAGATCAAAAGGAAATGTACATGGTGTAATCAGAACCGTTTCCTACAGGAACTATTTTTGTAAGGGAATGGCCTTCCGGCTTTTAATAAGATAGACATGCATAATGAAAATTCCTCGCCATGTGCTTCTCGACCTGGTTGTGGCTTCTTAGCTACCAGCCAATATGTTCTAGGTTGTTCTTGCCGTCACGTTATATGTTCTGCGCACAATGCGTGGGATTCAGGCAAAACTTTGAATACATGAACACAGAAAAGAGTTACCCCGCATAAGAAAAACCTCGCGAAAGTTACACGAAGTTATTTTGCATCTCGAAATGATCTCACGGAATATCAATCAATTGTTGTGAGTCCCACTTTTGGAACCGGAATGTCCATAAGAGAAAATGAATCACCTTCATAATTCTTGTGAGATCTCATATAGGAAATGAGAGTACTTAGGCAATATCCATGAGCTTCCGCCATAAGCTCATATAATAATTGGGCAATATATAATACTGATTATCAATATACTAATAATTCAACTCATACAATATATTCCGGTTAGCCCAAAGAAAGGGTCCTGTTTGACGCTCTATGTAACACGCTATGTTTGGTATCCGCATGTGTTGATTTCATATTACACTAAGACACCACAATATTTGTTTCCTAAAAATTTTTGGTAACAATGATGTCTGCATGAAAGTCAAAAGTTCATCAGAGTAAAAATATATATACATTTACCGCGCATGAGGGAGGTGGAGGTTCAAGACTGTTCATATAATCTTTCTCCCTTTCCTCCATGAATAATGATTTTTGGAGCCAGTTCTCATTATAGTATTCTGTGTGGTATCAATTATGATGATACAACGTAAAACAGTTCAACTATTCCAGAATGGAGGACCTCGGTTGCGAAGCAACTGAGGTCAGGAATTTAAGCATATAACTTGCGTGATCCTGACCGCTAGCAAGGGCGAGTGATAAAGTTTTTTTGTGTGTGTGTGACAGCACTAACGTCACACTGCTTTCCGAACATTTCATGATATGAACTAGGGGTTTTCACCTGTGTCTACCTCATCATTCGAGAATGATAATTTTGTGATTTAAGTTTCCAGATAGGCTCGAACTGGGGAGCGGTAACTTTCACGGTAAATCGAGGTTCGTTTTCGTCTCGCCATCTTCAGGATGGAAGTGGAGACGAGAGTTGGCGTCGTACTCGTCTGAGGTAGCATAGCCTGATGTTGTCCCTTTTGCCTACAGTAGGGAACCGATATTTCAAGCCTCCATGGTGAAATATGGGGCGGTTCGTCAGTTTGTCGCCACTTCAAGGATATCATGTGGGATAGGGAGATTCCAGTAAAAAGGTTACTTCCGGATCGTGGTTGTTCTGTTTGCTGCATTTTCCCTGTCTTCCTCCATTCGTCTGAGATGTACGATAACCCTAGGTGTTTCTGAAACTTGGACTCTCCACATGTATTGCCGTATCGGTTCAGAAATTTAAGCGAATTCCTTTTCTTCGCCTTTCTTGACGCCAAGCTCCATTCACATGATCGGGTGCCAAGGATAACCACATGTCAAATGAAATCTGTTGGCTTGATACATGATAGTGCCCAAGTGACGCATGACCGTTCTCGAGGACGTTCAATATGTTATCAGAGGTTTTTGGATGTTCAATGTATCATATAACGAATAACAGCTAATGAACGCTCAGTTAAGGTGCCGTTTCGTAATCAATACATGTCATTTTTGAGGGACATTCGTTAAACGTTAGAGACATTTTCCTTCAGCATATCTGCTCCAGGCATCTGAAGATGGCTTAAACCATATTGTGGGAGCATGGTTCAATTTGCAAGGTGTCCTCATGGGAATGGGAATGAAATGAAGATTAAGTTCATCTAATCGCTTTTATGAAAAAAGAACTAAGTGCAGGCTGTGTCTAATTATTGAATATGAGATAACTGCAGATGTGATGAAGTTTATGTAATACTAGCGAGTTTGTTTGCCCTTCGGGCAAACAAACTCGCTATGGTCGCGCCTTCGGCGCTCTATTACCTTGCATAATGATTATTTCACTTATCCTTTTCGAAACGGCAAACACGTATTTAAAGTACGTCCCCATTTAAATACGTGACATATGGAGTCGAAAGTCTTCATTTTTATCAAAATCATTACCTCTATGATTATATGTGTGCCTAACCTGAAGTCTTTTCATGTGTCCCTTTTTGTAATGGTGGAGAATACATTTTGAAATACTTCCCTCCAATAATCGACGCTAAGGAGACATATTTCAAAATTAGGATTTTTCCTCTACTCAGCCATCAAATAGGTACTTCTGAAAGTAGTTTAAATCTTCTGCCTCTGGATAAAAAAATGAGGAAAATGGGACTGAAAAAAGTGGTATAATGGGCTTTAAAGAAAATTTTTTTTCTTTTGAAATGTAGACTCAGGGAACTCCATGCCACCCAGTTTCAGCCTTATACGTTTCCCCTTTTTGCTGGCGGAAAAAAATGTATTTGGAAAAGCGACCCACCCAAAAGCTGTGCTCTGAGGAGACGTATAAAAAAAGTTGAATTTTTCCTTAAATCAACATCACTTCAGTGATGCGTGCGCCAGCTACTTTTCTATGTCTGCCCGGTGAACTACATGCCAACAAAGTTTCAATATTATACGTTTGCCCTTTTCGCTGGTGAAAAAACATGCTTGGAAAAGCCGACCCACCCAAAAGCTATGCCCGGAGGGGATGCCCCATGAAACCTGAATACTCCCTCAGCTTAGTAATGTCATGTCAGTTATACATGTGCTAAGTTTCACCTTTCCATTTCTGTCCAATTCGCCAAAAACTTCAGAGTTTTAACGCTAAGATGGCTAATATTAATGATCAATGTAGGCCTTAGCAATCGTCCAAGGGTTGGATATAAGCTTGCTGAGTCATTCCCATTAGGGCAAGTACCGCCAATGTCGAACTGTATTTGGAGTATGCAAGCCAACAACTATTTATTTTCCATCCCATTTCCTTTGAAGAGGAGTGTGCATGAGAGTAGTATTGGCCTAAGGGTCCATCCATGGGGTAGGCCTATGCCTGCGAAATTTGTCCCCAGGGCGTGTACACCCCCCCCCCCTCCCTCCCTCCGAAGTCTGAATTCCTATAGAGTGAACAACGTAGCAACACACACTTCCTTCAATGACTAAGGAGGAAGGGACGTGTTCATGAGAATGGTGTAAGCCTACATCTCCATCTGGGGGGGAGGGGCTAGGAAGCAGACAAATGGGGTAGGCCTAGGCCTGCGAAATTTGTCCCCAGGGCGTGTACACCCCCCCCTCCCTCCCTCCGAAGTCTGAATTCCTATAGAGTGAACAACGTAGCAACACACACTTCCTTCAATGACTGAGGAGGAAGGGACGTGTTCATGAGAATGGTGTAAGCCTACATCTCCATCTGGGGGGGAGGGACTAGGAAGCAGACACATAAGCTCATTACTTCTGAGTTTCAAGGCGATGATTCCAATTCGACTGTAGGGAACTTTATCGTTAATTTCATATTCTGGCAAAAGGACTCTATGGCAGTACCTTTTTCAAGCTCTTCTAATGGTTCCATACAGTTGTGGAAGAAAATGTATGAGAGTGGTATTAGCCTAAGCATCCATCCATGGGTTGAGCCTAGGCCTGCGAAATCAGTCCCCCAACCCCCCCCCCAAAACGTGCCCCCAGGGCATGGACCCCCAAAGTTGGGCATTCGAAGTTAGACTTTCTCTGGAATCGACAACCCATCAGCTACTCACGTTCCTTCCGTTTTGTTGAAGGCAAGGGGAGCCTGAGAATGGCTTAGGCCTAAGCGTCNCATCAGCTACTCACGTTCCTTCCGTTTTGTTGAAGGCAAGGGGAACCTGAGAATGGCTTAGGCCTAAGCGTCCGTCTGAGGGTTAGACCTAGGCTTACAAGTTGAGACCCCCTGGAATGAGCCCCCAGGGCACTTACCCCCAAAGTTGGAATTTTTCTGGAGTCAGCAATCTAACAGCTATGTGTGTACCATGTTTCAACCTCTCATCATGTCTAGAACATGGTTAGATTTAGCGTAAGTCAGTCAGTCAGTCAGTCAGTCAGTCAGTCACGATCGTCTATATATATTAGATGTCTGTATTGCCACCGGAAATGTTAGATTTCATGACTCCTCTTTGAATTACTGTCAATATTTAGTGAGACAATCAATGGAACTGGAGCTTTCAGAAAAAAAATTTGTTTTAAGTTCCCATTGTGATAGAAAATCATCACGAGCCTGGAGCAATAGCCTCAGCGGGTTTTCATGAAGGATTTAAACGGGACGCGCGTGGTTATCATCACGAGCATAATGTCTCTAACGAGCATCCTTTTATTTCAATTTTCTGAAGTGATTTTTAAACGTCGATACATTGAACATCTCAGTTAGTTCACAATCTGTCCCTTTTTATTTAACTTATGCACGCACGATACAGGCGTACCTTGTCTACCGTCTACGCGAGTAATTACCCCATTTGAGCAAAGAATGTACCTTTCCACACCCGCAGGTGGAGTGTTACTTTAATGCGCCTTCTAGCCCTAGATAGGGGGGATAATGAAGTCCTCGTGCACCTTGAGCTCTCTGGGACGTTTGACATTTGGCTGTGACGTACATTGAACGTGGGGTGAATCATTATGAACCAGAAACAGCAAAAATCAGATGAGAAGAACACCGTTCAGTGTATTGGCTGCGCAGCCGACATAGAAGCGGATCACGGGGGCATTCGGTGCATTCAGAACCACCACATTTGCTTGGGTAGTTGCTCAAAAAATTTCTGCAACATGATTCTTGCAGAGCCTCAGCTGCAATTGCCCCCTCGTTGCTCCATTTGTCGTGTGGAAATCCGTCCAGAGATTATTCAGCGGATTTTGGATGCCAACCAGCTGGAAAAATTCAACACCTTGATGCTGGAGCTAGTGTGGATACATAATATAACTCGTGCAAGTGACGAAGTCCTGTGTTACTGTCCATTCTGCAACTACTCGGAATTTCGAATAACCAAGACTTCTGAACTCCTCTTCGTCCACTGTCAACGACAAGGTTGCCAGAAAGTGACCTGCTTCGTGTGCCAGCAAGAGTATCAGGCATCAAATCCCGACGATTTCGAAGAAGACGAGTTAGACCCAAGCTTGGATCGCCACATGAAATGCATGAAACTTGGCGAGCTGAAGAAAAAATTTGATGCATTGCTCCAGCAAGGAAATGGCATGCCCTGTCCATCGTGCAAGGTGATCGGCCGAAAAGACACCGCTTGTAACCATATGCACTGCCAGAACTGCGACACCCATTGGTGTTATGTCTGTGGCAAGCCTGATAAAGAATTGGATAAAGACGAAACCAACAATCTCTACTCTCACTTTCATGAATGGGAGCGTAACCGGGCTCGATGTCCAATGTATTTTCAGACCATCAACGACATTGATCCATTTTGGCCAGAGGACGGGGAAGAAGCACTTAATTTTTTCCACAAGAAACGCACTTCACTCCTGTTAAAAGCATTTTACAGGGAAATTGGTGAGGATAAGTGGAATGAACTCCATGAGCATTTCCAGTCCGTGAAAAATTGTGGTTTCGAGAAGGAAGAGTTTTTAGCAGTTTCCGATGTGTTATTCTCTCGCGAAGGGGAGCATGAAGATGCCCATTCTACTGAATAAAAAATGTTTCTCTTCATTGAGTTTCTTGGAAACATTTCATTGTAGAATTTCGTTCGGTTGAGACTCTTGTTCCTTACTGTGCTACATGACATCATCATTTTCCTGAATCCATGAATTGGCATTGTGAATTGTGCAATTGAAATTGTGCAGGTTGTCCCAGCGAATTGTAACGATTTGAAATCTGAATAACATTTTAGATTCTGTATCGATTCTAATCATGTTCATATATTTGTGTAGAGCGTTTCAAGATAATTTGTTGACACCTATTTGAGCGCGAACGGTTGAGAATAAATGAACTAACTGCAATCCTCGCAAACTCCAATTTCTTCACGCCGCTGCTCTCATTTTTCAGCCGCCTGATTGAGTGTGTTAACGTTTGTTATTTGTGTGTACCGTCTCTCCGAGTTAAGATGTATGGTATACGTTTTGGAAAGAGCCAACAACGGGAATTCCAGGCGGAATTTCGCAATGGGAGATGCCCAAGTCGATTCACGATGGTCGATCGGCAACGTTGAAAGCGCGTTTTCACGTGCACGATGGCGCGAATCGACACGCCACTTCTTCGTGAGTCACTTTAGGCACTTATCTGAATCTGCTGATGAACGTGACCTTGGCCTTCTAGGGCTATTCTAAGCCTTGCCGATCCGGGAAAGATGCGCTACTAATCGATTATTTTCCTTACTATGATTTACATTCCAATACAAAGTTTTTGTTCCCGAACATACCATATTTTTTCGATGAAAGGTATACCTCACGGAAACAGGCTTAATTATTGTATTAGTTATATGTATGAGTTCAACGAGGGGTTAATTAAATTCTCTAAAAACGCTCCACAGAACTTATAAAGGCGATTAGAATCGGTGCAGGATTAAAAAAGTTGCTAAAAAATCAAATCGTTACGATTCGTTGGGACACTATGGTTTCTTATATACAGCCATTATACTTCATTTTTTACATGCTCTAATAACATTTTGATATCTTAATAAGTAATAGATAATTTTAGAGTGTTCCTACGACGAATTACAATTTTGCGTATCTGCGCAATGAAAACCGAATTAACCTCACTGGCGCGATCGCGTCATCCCAATCAGGCTGGTTCGCAGCCGTCTTAGGCTTCTAGGCTGCAGAATTAGCGGATCCTAATGAAGTATTCGCCTACATCCTACCGGGGACTTCATCGCCACCTGAGCTACACACAATCTGCGGACATGGTCGGTCCCATTGAGCAGATCTGTACCACCTACAAAGCTGAAAAACATTCCCAATTCTTAATCGAATCGGACATTCGAAATTCGAATGTTGTGTGTCTTGCTAATGCAGAGAGGGAGGAGTTTCATTGAAAATATGCATATTGACAACAGATGATTCCCCGATGAGGGAACGCATCTCATTTTATTGGTTCAAAACAGGGTACAACATTTATTGGCAGTGGGCAGGACAGAATGAGCTGACTCTTCATGCTGGTAATAGATGGAAAAGAAGAGACTCCCATATCATACCCTCAGGGCATGTGAAGGCATTAGGTCGAGCGGAAAGAGCGACGATCCTCTCCTCTTCCCCAGCCTTGGGAAATCCTAACTCCCAAAAATTGCCTCATCACTCAGAACCTCCTCTCTTGGGAAATTGACAACAGCGCCACTATTGACACCTACAGTTTTCAAATGAGACACACGGAATAAATTAGGAACTCCCGGGAATCAGCTGGAGAAGAGGGGAAAATGGTTCCAATCAAAGGCACTTTACTTCCCTTAGGTGACTATATCTAGGGAGTTCCGGCTCAACATTCTAAAGAGAAACAACTCTCGAATTCCAAATAGACATGATTTCCATCAATAATAGGAGATGCATTCTTTCATCAGGGAAACCCTAATCGCCCGTACGCAAATTTTCACCGAGTTCTGCTCCGTAACCTTAAAGTGAGAGGGCAGTTCTAGTTTGAAACGCCCAGGTAGAATAGGAGATGATTTGATTTCGTCCGAGATACGGATTGGCTCGATAGGACCGATCTGACCCGTGCATTGGGCGTATAGCGAGGTTGGCAATCGAGTTTCCTGTCGAGTGCGGGCTATGATGTTGTCAGCACATAGCCCCGTGAAGGCGTTCAGGAGAATGATATACTTATTGCCGAAATGGCCTTATTACATGAATACTTTATGGAATTTAGAGCTGTGAATAATTATTCCTAGGTCATTAGCTTTCGATTGACATTTCACTCATGAAAATCCGTTTACCCCTCCAAGAGGAGTTTCCCGGAATTGCACCCTGACATTGACCTTTTATATATTACTTATATTTATAAGGATGAGAGTGAGGGCCGAACATTGACTTCCCCCAACTTATCCCTAAGAAAGGTTTTTCCGGCGCATGGGGAAGTTTTCATGCGTTTCAGATTTCCCAACATAACTGTCTTGCACGGTTTCCCATGCCAAAGACGCGCTTCGCCACCTTGTCTGCTTGCACATAATGCCCTTCATTCTGAACCGAAAATGGGTTTCTGCGCAGATCTGCGAGGGTCACTTCGTCTCCCCCCCCCTAGAGACCTAGCGTTCTCAAGCTTAGAGGCCTAAGCAGGATGCGGGCCGGCTATATCAGCACAACACGATCCACGCCTCGTAGAAGCAAAGCTCGGTCGAAGATCGCGTTCCGGGTCGGGTGCGGGCCACGATTACAATCGGGTTGATCCACTTTCAACTCGAAAAAATCGACCCGTGCTGGCCTCCGACGCGCAGGCGGACAGGAGGACGCAAGGAAACAACGTGCGCAGCGAACTTTTTGGGCTTTTGACACAATAAATATCACCTCCAGGTCCTTAGCTTTCGATTCACAACACACTCATGAAAATCCGTTCATCCGCCTAGGAGAAGTTTACCGGAATGACAGAACGACAGACAGGTTAGCCATTCATGCATTCAATATATGGATTGGAAACATCTCCCAAAAAATGGATGCCCCCAGGGCATGTGCCTCCGAAGTCGGATTTTTTATTAATTCCGGTCCCAACGGGATTCCTACTCGAGTCATCAAGCAACTAGCAGGAGAAAGACCGCTTCCCCAAATAATCATACTTGAAAACAGGTTTTCGCGAGGCGCATCAACAGATTCCCGAAAGACGTGCAAGATGACACGAAACTCTTTAGGGTCTCTTTTAATCTTACCCTGCTCATCATATCGTCTCATCAAGTCGAGGTGAGAGGTCAAACTCCTTTCCTCCCTTTGCCAATTAAGCCACACAACGTCTGGCTCATACCTGTCACGAAAGGGGCAGTGAATAAATATGCGGGACCCCCGTGACTGAGGTTCATTTGCTGCAATTTATATGCCATTCCTATCATGCACAGCCTATCTGAGACATTTGCTTTCTACAATGAGTTTCTGAGAAAATATTCCCTATTGCAGTTGGCTGGAAACGGAACAATAATGAACCTTTCCACTTCAGACAACAACGGCAAGCATTTAGAAAGTGCTTTTTGGTTTCAAGTGCAAGAGTTAAAAATAATAATGGAGTATCCATCCAATATGATGTTCAAGCAGAAGGTGCACTGTCGATCACAAATATACATATTTATTTTACAGTGGGATGGACCCACTCTGGGTGCCAAACATCATGGCGTGCTCCACATTTCAATCAGTTTGAATATACGACGTATTTAATGGTTGTGTCTGGGGTCTTCAATAGTTCCTGCGTTTCTCTAACTTATTCATGTATGATATTCGTGGATACCTGATGATATACCACCTCTACAATGTCTTCTAAAGAATGGCTGCAGCTGCATATATCAAAGTATAAATACTATGCATGTTCAATGTTGGCGTTTAAAAAAAATAACTGTATCCTTGAAATCCATGATCTAAATAAAATTTTCGAGAGGCATAGTATTTCTCGAGCCAAGGACCTATGAAATGATGAAAAAGCACTGGTGACTGAACTGCCCACCGATAGCTATTATTCCTATTCCGTCGACACACGGTCGACAGGTGGTGAATGTGAGCACCAGGTGGCAAACGTCCAGGTCTAATCGTTTCGGGATCGTCAACTAATTTGGCATTCCTTACTTCAAAGGCAATGCAGCGTTTAGGAGGTTGTAAATGGTGCGCCATAAGTCTTTTGACAAAATTATAATGATGATAGCATGAAGACAGAACAAAATTCATTTCTCAAACTTAGGCGCATGATTCATTAGTTCAAAGCAAGCAAAGTGGCAAAGTCTTATTGGAATCATCCACCTCCTGCATCCACACAGGCTTTCAGTCTCAAACGCCAAGAATCGATGACTGAACGAACAGAATCCATTGGAAGTTTCTTCCGCGCTCGCAAGATGGCGCATTTGAGAGAGTCCAAACTTGCGTGGCAGTTAACGTTGATCCTGGCTTGTAATGTCCCCCAAATGGAATATGGAAGGAGTTTAAGCGATGAGAATGGTCATTCTGGCGGGTTGATGAAATCTGGAAGATTTTCTTCTCATCGGGCTTCTTTAGTTTTTTGCACTGTGGGAAGGTGCAGTATCTTGCTAGAATGTTCACTTTTGAACATTTGCTCCCCTGTCGGCTTCACAATATTCTGCAGAATCTGCAATGGGAACATCTTCATTGAGCACACGCGTTCGAGTTGTGCATGATGTGTGCAAATCCCAAGCCATCGTTCTGGCAGAACGTCTGCAATTTCTGACAATTCGCAGTTTTACTCTTTGCACAAGCTGTGGAATGCGAACAGAACAAGGGCTTCCTCCCCGCTGTATGTACATTGGATGTAAGGTCATGGTACATTTTGTCAAAATATTAATGGCGCACCCTGTATTGTATACGAGCCGATGGGAGGAAGAACCGTCATGTTCTCCGAAATAGATCCAAGAATCGTCATCCACTTTTGTAGGAAGTGGATTAGGAAAAAGGGTTTTGTCTTTTTTCGCTAGTGTCATCGCATATTCGGTTTCAGTATCATCTATTGCCGGTGCTGATGGGCGTAGTTGAATTCCTACTGTTGAAGACACCCTTTTTCTCCTTTTTTTCTTTTTCAGCGCAAACTAAAATACGCATGCCAGAGTGAATGAAAAAAGGGCACCCTACTAGAGAAAGAAAATGAGTAATGTATCTTGTGAACTCAGTTGTTATCCCACCACCAATCCGCAAAGATTTGAGCAAGGCTTCGAGTGCTGTAATTAATTGTTCCCAATCCGTATTATGCATGAGATATATTTCCTTGTGCAGCGCAATAAGCCGACGGACCAGGTTCTGATGGCCTCCATTACCCTCGATATCCTCACATCTATTGATCTCTCCCTACATCGATCATCCATCATCATCACAAGCCATTATGCGAACAGAGAGGAATACCCAGAAACAGTTTTGCAACCTCGCTTACGCTAGGGACCTGTTTGTGGCCACATTTGATTAATAGTCGCGTCAGGATCGCCTACGCCACCAACCAGCACGCTCGTGATCGTCCTTCGACCCAATTGATCCGCTCCTCGTCGAAGCGGAGCCACCGTCTCCATCAAATGAGGTCGCATCGGCTGGAACATTTCATAAAAAAAAATAATCCTCGTATATTTTCTCTGATGCCGGGAAACGTCTTGGAAAGAGGACTTTCAGTTGCAATGACCCATCTATGGGTAATTGTAACTGCAAATTTCATATTCTGCAGGTACAGTAGATAAAAAAAAAGGGAGAGTCGTTCTAAAACGTATTCCTCCTTGTTATTTAATCAGCCAACACAGTGGAGAGAGAGAGAGAGATAAATCTTCAGATCATGGGCCCAAGATTCCCATGGGTATTCCACATATCTATTCCACGCGTTGCACTCATTGCATCACGCAATTTGTTGCGAACGGCATCATGATATAGTCCCCGATATCTCGTCCTCATTGCCGTGTGCTCCCGCTTCGTGTGATCGTGACCCATATATTCGAAAATGGTAACCATGAATTACACTGGGATGTTTCACTCCCCATTTTTTCAACTCTACCCTTACGGAAAAATCCTATAGGATCCTATAAGATTTTGAAAACATGAAAATCGTATAGGATTCCTATATGATCCTAAAAGAACACCATAGGATTCCTATAGGAATCTTATTCGATTTTCATGCTTCAAAAGTTTAATAGGATCTTATAGGATTTTTCCGTAAGAGTATTCAATGATTGACCTTTTTTGATTGTGTCTTACAAGCGAAAAATATCACATAATCCGTCACGTCTACACATATATTGATCGATCCATTGATTCTTTATGAGGTTGACAAA
The DNA here is from genome assembly GCA_905338385.1 of Darwinula stevensoni. Taxonomy (NCBI): domain Eukaryota; kingdom Metazoa; phylum Arthropoda; class Ostracoda; order Podocopida; family Darwinulidae; genus Darwinula; species Darwinula stevensoni. Next base: position 58,843 of record CAJPEV010001480.1, read on the forward strand.
TCATTACGGATTAGCCTCCCTTTACTTGACTCCGTGAGTCAATTTTTTGTTTCAGATGCACTCAATGAAAAATTGTGAAAAAGTGGTTTATCCGAGCAAATACAGTGCAGTATGTTTGACTTACAATTGACTGCACCCTGTGCAGATGGCTCATTAATGGGAATACCGTGAAATAATGCAGAAGCTTCTCATACTTTAAAATAAGATTTATTGAAAATAACATTCACAAAAATGTACCGATGTAACAATGGGGAATATGCAAATAATGGGTGCAACGAATCGAAAATCCTGACAGACCTGCAGAACGACGACATGAGAGTTGTAGATTAGGACGAAACGATTTTTGAGTGCGACAAGAGGGCTGCCGACCACTATCAAAACACGCTTTTAATGCTCGGTTAACAAGGGACGTTTCAATTTTCAGAGAATAAGCACATATGAATGATTTGATTTGCTTAGTATCATGATTACTATGCCATTTTTCTTGAGTGATTATAACCTTCAAGTCATGTTCATGCAGAAGTGTACATTCTATGCATTTTTATTGGAAAATTGCATTATACATATGTATCTCAATTTGATTAATCCCTAGTAGAACACTCACGCTGAATCAACGTTAGATGAACGTTACTGCGTCAATGGAGCTAATGTTGAAACCACGTGGGACTGTCAACATTGAAAATTCACTTTTAACAATGCATTATCACATTGCACCCTATGAGGGATGAGCATCGTGAAGTTATCAAATGGGTCAATATGTCAGGCAGTATAAATGCATAATTAGTCAATTAATCACTGTGGCAAGACATAATACTTTAATAATATAGTAAAATAAGCACGCAAAAGTCATCATTGGCTAACCCAAAAGGCCAACGTATGGGTGTTACCCGTGCATGACATGAGGTGGTAATGTTTGCCGCTGTGTTATTACACAGTCTGCGCTAGATTTTAGGCCAGGCGTCATTTCATTCACCTTTTTATCTGCCCTAAATTCAGCATTAGATGCTAACGGTAGACACAAGACACTAGGGATTTTCTACTGCAAAAGAATCCATTGAATCGAGGCTGATTCAATGTTGACACTTCCGCCACGAATAGTGCAGCAATGAATCAATGTTTAGTCAATGTAGGTGCATAAACGGTGACGGTCGTCGCGTAGAATCAATGTTGATTCAACAATGAAGTAAATTCATAAACATTTAGAAGCATCAAATGTTTATTTTTGATTTTGAATTTTGACATTTATAAACAATTACACATTCAATCCACACCAAATCAACATTGAATCAATGCTATGTACTACATTGGATTTATCACTATCGACATCCACAAGTGTGATGTGGGTGTATCACATGTATGACCGGCGAATAAAGCTAACTTCTCCAACGACCATGCCTAGAAGGCCATTTTATGTTGGTGAAATGACCCTGTTTTGCCTGTTATATTGCCCTCATGCACAGTGCATGCAATGTGTTCCCTAGGGATGTGCATCGTCACTTGCGTTCTATGATGGTTCCCCTGGCTCTCATGAATAATTTGCGCTGATTGCTTCTACCTCAGTGGGAATATACATTACCTCATAATCATTATATCTTACAAGCTAGGTTACCCGGCGTTGCTCGGGATATTTTTTAGGAGTAATATAGCTGTTGTTCTTTTATGTGCTTTTTTGTTAGTGCTTCTTTGTCTAAGTCCGGCCAGACCGACGGGGACGGGAGCACTGCTCTGGCCATTTTATTTTTGTTTTTTTTTCTTGTTTTTTAAAAGTTGTATTAAATTAATTCTTAACTCAAAGGGGCTCTTCTTTCACAAAAATCTAACTTAAATTAGCTTCTCAATGATATTCTTATTTCACAGGAAAAACTAAACTCCATTTTCTCACACATATTCTTACTGCACTGAAAAAATTCTAAATTCTAAAATTTTCAGCAAGCCAATTTTGTTCATTCCTTGACAGTGATTTCTGTCGGGGTGTGTCGGCCAAACTTTTTGTGCGCCAAGCAGGTTCTGGGAACCTGGGAACTCCAATCTGTTGTCACCGTCATCCTAGTTGGCCTTGAACACCCTTTTTGGGAACCTTAGCCGACCCCCGGAGCTGCCCCCCTGACCCCGATGACATACCCCTGTGGGAAACTTCGTCCCCAACCCACCTGCAAAGGTTTCACGTCAATCGAATCAAAGCCCATGAAGGAGGTGCTCCAGGGGCCCCCCAACTTGGCCGCGGACACCGGGGTGTGGCGGCCGGACTTTTTTGCACCAAACGGGTTTTAGGAACCCGTAGAACCCCAATCCGTTGTCCCTGTCTACCTAGCTGGCCTGGAACACCCTTTTTGGGAACCCGAGCCCCCCCCCCCCCCGGAGCCGCCCCCCCTGACCCCGACCCCACTATGACCTGCTACTGGACAGACCCACCCTCCTGCGAAGGTTTCAGGTCGATATCTCCAACGGTGTCCGAATGCATATCATCAGATGGACAGAGACAGACAGAGATCCTTGCTGATAGAGATAGATATAAGACATGAGAATGCTTCAAATAAAATTTTTGCTTACAACTTTTTCAATGCGAGCAATGAAAGCCTCGTGTTCATAAAAAGACGAAATTTTAAATGAGGTGTCTTTATTTTAGCGACCCTCACAGGAAGACCTTCATTAATCACGTGTGAAACCGAAGCAAGCAATGAATCCGATTTAAAAATGTCAATGAACTTCGAATCAGCAGAGTTTAGAGAGTTTCACACCGCAGTTCCATGTGGGAAGTCCGTAGGATCCACAGACAGGGAAGTATCATGGAGATTTATCCCAATAAATTATTATGGAAAAGGGTGAGCATGTCTGAGCAAATGATCGAGGAGTCATACCATGGCAGGTTATCATTGATAATCATGTAAGTAGGCCGAATCCGGTGTTTCCATGCGCGAACCATGTCGTCCCACGAACTAATGGAGGAATAAGTGGCTCCCTGGTACACACTCGGCCACACTCTTCCTCGAACTGCAATCAATCGCCGTCTTTCTTTGCTGTTGAACACGACCGTGGAGGTGAGCCCTCGCAAACTCTATATGTATTGCAAACGACATTCTCTTCCATGAGTGCGTTTTCCCTCCCATGACGGAGCCCAATAAACCCAAAGGAATTGGCTTCCCCCAATCCTCGACCTAAGTCAAGACCTTATTCTGCCAAATGCGCCCTTCTTGCACAGTCGTTTTCAGATGTAGTTTGCCTGGAAGAAAACAACGCGCAAGTATCTGAACTATTTCGATTACGTTTATTTAATTTTTACTGCACGTTCTTGACTCATTTCTACGAAATGAAGGTGATTCTTAAAAAATCGTTCTTTTCGCAAGATACTTAAAAAAGGTAATGGATATGTTCTAGGAATATATCTAGAATTACGATTTATTCCAGGAAAGCTTGTTGTTCCCTCTAATCTCAGGTACTTGAAAAAAGGGACTACTGCATATTTCAAAAAGATCGATCTGACGAGAAATTCAGCCTCGGCACCTAATTAAGATGCTGCAAACCAATAAAGACAGGACGCCCCCAAATCTGGGGGATACCCATCATCTCCTGAGAGGCATTGAATCCCTGAAACGTGAGATGAAGTATTTTGAAGGAAAATTGAAGCACCTGGAGAATTACGTGCTGTTTATCAACAGGTATGAACGGAACTTCCTGATTTTAGTAGCACTCGCTTCTCCTGATGCGTTCACGGGCTTGTCCTAATTCATATGACCACATTTTCAGAACTGCTGGGTCTGACATAGGTGAGGTGACAAGTGAATTTCCTCCAGGATCCATAGTTAAGATGGCCACTACCACCGAAGACATACCACGTCAAAAACTGGGGAGCAACGGTCGTATCCTGAACGGCATAGAATGCCTGAAACGCGACATGAAGTATTTTAGCTCGAAAGTGGAGCTGATGGAACAATCCATCATGTCCTTCAACAGGTAAATATGGACATTCCTGTTTCATACCGTAAAATATATCCCCTCTGGAGAAAGTCCTGTATTCCTTCGATCCTCCCAAATGCACACGCAGCATTCTTCCTCCTGGCTCGAACAAAGGGAACTTGGGAGGTAACCTGTGCTCCGGGCCTGGCCACGCAACTTTGACGTTTCCTGAAAGAGGTAAGCAAGGAGTTGGATTTACTTTTCCATTCAACAATATACCAAAATATCGTTGGCAATGTATGCGTTACATGAAAGCGCTGTTTATATGGTTTAGTTTTTTTTTTCACAAGCCCCGAACAGTCGTCAGTTCATCACTGCCCCTCAAATACTCATCAGGCCATATTTATAAGGAATGTCAGTTGAAAAGCGGCTGGAAAATATACGCAAGACTCAGTTGTTGGCAAACAAAACATTTGTCAGGAATCAGGAATCAGGAGAGTTAGTGATATCAAGAGGCGATTTCGCCCATTTCGATATCACGTGTCGAGATCTGTTCGTTCAGTCATCGATTCTTGGCGTTTGAGACTGAAAGCCTGTGTGGATGCAGGAGGTGGATGATTCCAATAAGACTTTGCCACTTTGCTTGCTTTGAACTAATGAATCATGCGCCTAAGTTCGAGAAATGAATTTTGTTCTGTCTTTATGCTATCATCATTATAATTTTGTCAAAAGACTTATGGCGCACCATTTACAACCTCCTAAACGCTGCATTGCCTTTGAAGTAAGGAATGCCAAATTAGTTGACGATCCCGAAACGATTAGAGCTGGACGTTTGCCACCTGGTGCTCACATTCACCACCTGTCGACCGTGTGTCGACGGAATAGGAATAATAGCTATCGGTGGGCAGTTCAGCCACCAGTGCTTTTTTATCATTTCATAAGTCCTTGGCTCGAGAAATACTATGACTCTCGAAAATTTTATTTAGATCATGGATTTCAAGGATACAGTTTTTTTTTTTAAACCCCAACATTGAACATGCATAGTATTTATACTATGATATATGCAGGTGCAGCCATTCTTTAGAATACATTGTAGAGGTGGTATATCATCAGGTATCCACGAATATCATACATGAATAAGTTAGAGAAACGCAGGAACTATTGAAGACCCCAGACACAACCATTAAATACGTCGTATATTCAAACTGATTGAAATGTGGAGCACGCCATGATGTTTGGCACCCAGAGTGGGTCCATCCCACTGTAAAATAAATATGTATATTTGTGATCGACAGTGCACCTTCTGCTTGAACATCATATTGGATGGAAACTCCATTTTTATTTTTAACTCTTGCACTTGAAACCAAAAAGCACTTTCTAAATGCTTGCCGTTGCTGTCTGAAGTGGAAAGGTTCATTATCGTTCCGTTTCCAGCCAACTGCAATAGGGAATATTTTCTCAGAAATTCATTGTAGAAAGCAAATGTCTCAGATAGGCTGTGCATGATAGGAATGGCATATAAATTGCAGCAAATGAACCTCAGTCACGGGGGTCCCGCATATTTATTCACTGCCCCTTTCGTGACAGGTATGAGCCAGACGTTGTGTGGCTTAATTGGCAAAGGGAGGAAAGGAGTTTGACCACTCACCTCGACTTGATGAGACGATATGATGAGCAGGGTAAGATTAAAAGAGACCCTAAAGAGTTTCGTGTCATCTTGCACGTCTTTCGGGAATCTGTTGATGCGCCTCGCGAAAACCTGTTTTCAAGTATGATTATTTGGGGAACCGGTCTTTCTCCTGCTAGTTGCTTGATGACTCGAGTAGGAATCCCGTCGGGACCGGAATTAATAAAAAATCCGACTTCGGAGGCACATGCCCTGGGGGCATCCATTTTTTGGGAGATGTTTCCAATCCATATATTGAATGCATGAGTGGCTAACCTGTCTGTCGTTCTGTCATTCCGGTAAACTTCTCCTAGGCGGATGAACGGATTTTCATGAGTGTGTTGTGAATCGAAAGCTAAGGACCTGGAGGTGATATTTATTGTGTCAAAAGTCCAAAAAGTTCGCTGCGCACGTTGTTTCCTTGCGTCCTCCTGTCCGCCTGCGCGCCGGAGGCCAGCACGGGTCGATTTTTTCGAGATGAAAGTGGATCGACCCGATTGTAATCGTGGCCCGCACCCGACCCGGAACGCGATCTTCGACCGAGCTTTGCTTCTACGAGGCGTAGATCGTGTTGTGCTGATATAGCCGGCCCGCATCCTGCTTAGGCCTCTAAGCTTGAGAACGCCAGGTCTCTAGGGGGGGAGACGAAGTGACCCTCGCAGATCTGCGCAGAAACCCATTTTCGGTTCAGAATGAAGGGCATTATGTGCAAGCAGACAAGGTGGCGAAGCGCGTCTTTGGCATGGGAAACCGTGCAAGACA
>CAJPEV010001481.1:3718-24992 GCA_905338385.1 Darwinula stevensoni
CCTGTCTCGTTTGGACCGAGCGTATTTTTACGATTGGCCTATGCTTACAGGATTTCCCCAGCCGTGGATATGCAAAGGGATTTCGATTGGAGTGACTGTTGCCATACATGATTTTCGCGGGAGCTCTCGAGTCCTGCATTCCGAGCGGGATTACCTCTCGACATAGAGTGGTACTCCTGGCCGTATCTCCCCGCATGCCGAGTGGATCAGTTTCAGACGTGTGCGACAGCCTCGACTGATCTTAATTGCACTGACCATTTATGTTTGGCAGTGTCTATTGGCCGAGCTGGCTCGGCCCCGACTTAAAGGCCGAGCTGGGAATAATGGTCTCTAACATCACTACTAACAGGAGTGTCAAAGGACGTCGGGTAGCTTGTGTCCGTACAGAACGTTCCATCTCCTTCGACGAAGCAAACGGAACACCCTTCTGAAACTCGTTAGAAAAAGTGGAATAATCGTGTTTTGATCTGTCGAGAAAGTCATTGTAGTATGTCATGGTTGTTTAAATGGTCTTATTTCATGTGGGGTTAGGAAGTAGAATACATGCAACTTGACCAATTTAAGATGTCTCATGCTGGAACGTGGGTAAATTGAAATCAAATTTTGAAATCACCCAAGGGCTCTTTTCTCTACACACAACTAGGGCCTTGAATCTTTTAGGACTTAAGCCTAACCATACACATTCTTTTCCTCTTCAGAAGACCATCTTGGCCACAACTTAGGGGCTGAGCTCTCTTTTATAGAGTATTGGTCTCATCAACTGAGATGTCACAAGTCAGGTGACTTTCCAGCTCGTCCTTTAAGTCAGGACCGAGCCAGCTCGGCCAATAGACACTGCCTTTATGTTTGGCCTAAGAAAGGGGTGATATATGACCCTAATTTTCTTAAATATGGTGTTTTCTCCTATGTGCTGCCGTTTGTGCATTGTTTGTACCACAACATGCAGTCGTGTCCTGAAATCGGATCTGGGGTCATCTCTGCTACTCTTCAATTTTTATTTTCAATGGAGGGAACAATTAATTAAGTCACTCTTATAAGTAAAACAGGAAATCTTATCCCCATGTAAAATAGTGAGAACTACCCAAAACCATTGTTTCTACACCAAAAATAGATAAAGAACCAAATGAGATTCATATGATCCAATTTTTTTAATTTCAAGCTAATGGCACGTCAGCATCGCAAAGATATCACAAGTCGAAGAATTGGAAAGAATTGGTATATGAGAGTTTTATTTTACTTGAAAGATATGATATGTGTACATGATGGTCTAAGTGTCCAAATTTGAGGGGTTAATTTTTTCCTCTCAACAGGGATTGGAAGCTTGGTGCATGCAGTTATTAGCTCTCTACTGGAAAGTCCTGAGCTTTTTCTCACCCAGACTGATGAAAGTGCTACAAGCAATATTCACTGTGACGAGATCCAATCCAAGAATCTCCATTGAGCATGAGGCAAGTGAGGTAGTGAGGTAAGGTATGTGTAGAGATTCATTGCAGAAAGTGGAAGAAATATCATATTTGGTTCCCCAAATTGATGAGTAGGGAGACTAGGTGGCAGTGGCACTTTTTTTTTTTTTCATTCTTAGAACTACTTGAGTGTTAGACTACTGACCCCCTTGCATGTGAAAAGTTTGATTGCAATCATAGAGCCAGGGAGGAAAAATTAGCTAAAGTTGAGTTTGCCTTGGCTTCTTTCATTCTTCTTTTTGAGAATTTCTTACCTTTTAGGATGTTTGACCCAGATGTTAATTTTGGATACTTAATCCAGAATCACTTAACTTGTTATGGGTGACCCCACACTTTCTGTCATTAGAGGTGTTTTATTCATCTCTCTCATTCCTTCACTTTTCATATCACTATGTTTCTGGGATGACTGGGGCATCCGTAAAAGGTCATTGGTACTAATCAGCCTCATAATACTCAAAGGGTAAACTCAACCTCTGATCTTGACAGAGGGGAGCCATGATCTTTCTCATGCATGATCATGATAATCATGATCTTACCATGCATCAAAATGTATTGCAATTGCAGCGCAAAGGATGCCATTGGTGACCCAAATAACAAAGATGACCGTTGGTCATTTGGTACAAGAGAGTAAACGTAAACAATTTTATAGGGTGTTGATAAAGTCCTTGACAGATTTAAGAAGTTAATAATTTTTACCCCTAGACGATAAAATAAAATAGTGAACTGCTCCATATTGCCTGGCTAAAAGTTTTTTTTTTTTTAGTGACATTCAAGTATCAGTTCACCTTCTCACTTGGAAAAAAAAAAGCTCTATCTGAAAACGTAAAGTGTTTAAAAAATCCAGCTGGTCTTTCCCATTGAAATTGGTGACAGAATTCCAGCCTAGTGTCATAATCATCCCCCTGTAATGTCCTAAAAACCTGAATTTTGTAGGTATGTGAACGCAGTATCACTTGAAAATTTTTTTGAACTGTCAAACTTGTAAAGTTTATTTCAAATGAGCCATGGTGAAGCAATTTTTGTGGGCTTCTTGGAAATGATTTCATTCATGGAAGGGTCTGGTGCATTTCAAGCTACTGTTTGGGGGGACAGGATTTGGTGTCACATTGGGGTTCACATTCTGGCTCTGTATGACTCTGTCCACATGTAGCAAACTCACAGGGGGTCATAATATGTTTCAAAAACGTTTGCTACACATGGGGATCAGACCCATGTGAAAGCCCTTGTTTCTTTATATGTTATGAGGAAGAATTGTGTACCTTGGTTTCTCTAAATTCAGTATCATTTTGTTAGTAGTTTGTGCATTAGTTATAGCATTTAGGTGGAGAGTAACATCCTGTTGAATGCAACTTCACCAAGAGGACAGTGTGTTCATCAGGTAGAATTAAAGGGAAAGCATTGAAATGGTTTACCTTACTGACAAAGATTTTTCAAGTGGGGAGGATCTGGCAGAAGTGTGATGGAAGGTGCTGAGTCAAGGTGTTGGCTCCGCATTGGGGGTTTGTAGCTGGCATTCATACTTTATCCCTGCTTCATTCTGCTGGAGATGGATTATCCTCAATTTTTCTGGAATGGCAGATGGCAAAGAAGTAGGATTAGGGGTAAAGGTGATGGGGGGAGAGGTTTCAGACACAGTTTCCTGCAGCCCATCGAACACAGGCATGTCTTGCAAGGTAGAGGAAGCTGCTTCGTTTGCCTTGTGGGAAGACTTTGAGCAATCTTTTTCACCTTATTAGCACAAAACTAGACAGCTCTTTATCATTGTAGTATGTCATGGTTGTTTAAAAGGTCTTATTTCATGTGGGGTTAGGAAGTAGAATACATGCAACTTGACCAATTGAAGATGTCTCATGCTGGAACGTGGGTTAATTGAAATCAAATTTTGAAATCATCCGTTAAGGGTTCTTTTCTCTACACACAACTAGGGCCTTGAATGAGCCCTGTACCTTAACTCTATAGATTTTATGGATTTTGTCAAATCCTGCATCTTAATAGTTACTCTTCAGTTGAAGTTGCTGAAAAAGATGCACATGGCACTTGTAATATGATGAAAGCTATCACTCTAGAATACACATCTTTTAGGACTTAAGCCTAACCATACACATTCTTTTCCTCTTCAGAAAACCAGCTCGGCCACAACTTAGAGGCCGAGCTCGCTTTTATAGAGTATTGGTCTCATCAACTGAGATGTCACAAGTCAGGTGACTTTCCAGCTCGTCCTTTAAGTCAGGACCGAGCCAGCTTGGCCAATAGACACTGCCTTTATGTTTGGCCTAAGAAAGGGGTGATATTTGACCCTAATTTTCTTAAATTGGTGTTTTCTCCTATGTGCTGCCGTTCATGCATTGTTCGTACCACAACATGCAGTCGTGTCCTGAAATCGGATCTGGGGTTGTCTCTGCTACTCTTCAATTTTCATTTTCAATGGAGGGAACAATTAATTAAGTCACTCTTATAAGTAAAACAGGAAATCTTATCCCCATGTAAAATAGTGAGAACTACCCATAATCATTGTTTCTACACTAAAAATAGATAAATAAAGAACCAAATGAGATTCATTTGATCCAATTTTTAAAATTTCAAGCTAATGGCACGTCAGCATCACAAAGATATCACAAGTCGAACAATTGGAAAGAATTGGTGTATGAGAGCTTTATTTTACTTGAAAGTTATATGTGTACATGATGGTCTAAGTTTCCAAATTTGAGGGGTTAATTTTTTCCTCTCAACAGGGATTGGAAGCTTGGTGCATGTAGTTATTAGCTCTCTACTGGAAAGTCCTGAGCTTTTTCTCACCCAGACTGATGAAAGTGCCACAGGCAATATTCTTTGTGACGAGATCCAATCCAAGAATCTCCATTGAGCATGAGGCAAGTGAAGCAGTGAGGTAAGGTATGTATAGAGATTCATTGCAGAAAGTGGAAGAAATATCATATTTGGTTCCCCAAATTGATGAGTAAGGAGACTAGGTGGCAGTGGCACTTTTGTTTTATCATTCTTAGAACTACTTGAGTGTTAGACTACTGCATGTGAAAAGTTTGATTGCAATCATAGAGCCAGGGAGGAAAAATTAGCTAAAGTTGAGTTTGCCTTGGCTTCTTTCATTCTTCTTTTTGAGAATTTCTTGCCTTTTACGATGTTTGACCCAGATGTTAATTTTGGATACTTAATCCAGAATCACTTAACTTGTTATGGGTGACCCCACACTTTCTGTCAGAGGTGTTTTATTCATCTCTCTCATTCCTTCACTTTTCATATCACTATGTTCCTGGGATGACTGGGGCATCAGTAAAAGGTCATTGGTACTAATCAGCCTCATAATACTCAAAGGGTAAACTCAACCTCTGATCTTGACAGAGGGGAGCCATGATCTTTCTAATGCATGATCATGATAATCATGATCTTACCATGCATCAAAATGTATTGCAATTGCAGCGCAAAGGATCCCATTGGTGACCCAAATAACAAAGATGACCGTTGGTCATTTGGTACAAGAGAGTAAATATAAACAATTTTACACGGTGTTGATAAAGTCCTTGACAGATTTAAGAAGTTAATCATTTTTACCCATAGATGATAAAATAAAATAGTGAACTGCTCCATATTGCCTGACTAAAAGTTTTTTTTAAAAATGACATTCGTATTTAAAAATAACATTCGATTCGTAAACACTTTACGTAAACGTAAAGTGTTTAAAAATCCAGCTGGTCTTTCCCATTGAAATTGGTGACAGAATTCCAGCCTAGTGTCATAATCATCCCCCTGTAATGTCCTAAAAACCTGAATTTTGTAGGTATGTGAACGCAGTATCACTTGAAAATTTTTTTGAACTGTCAAACTTGTAAAGTTTATTTCAAATGAGCCATGGTGAAGCAATTTTTGTGGGCTTCTTGGAAATGATTTCATTTATGGAAGGGTCTGGTGCATTTCAAGCTACTGTTTGGGGGGGACAGGATTTGGTGTCACATTGGGGTTCACATTCTGGCTCCATTCTGGCTCTGTATGACTCTGTCCACATGTAGCAAACCCACAGGGGGTCATAATATGTTTCAAAAATGTTTGCTACACATGGGGATCAGACCCAAGGTGATTGGGTTATAAACAGAGAGGTTGCCTGTTCTGGATGGGATTTGAATTTGATTTGTATGAATGTACAAAGATTAGATTTAAGAGGTATGCTATTTAAGAGGTTATGAGGAAGAATTGTGTACCTTGGTTTCTTTAAATTCAGTATCATTTTGTTAGTAGTTTGTGCATTAGTTATACATTTAGGTGGAGAGTAACATCCTGTTGAATGCAACTTCACCAAGGGTGCAGTGTGTTCATCAGGTGGAATTAAAGGGAAAGCATTGAAATGGTTTACCTTACTGACAAAGATTTTTCAAGTGGGGAGGATCTGGCAGAAGTGTGATGGAGGGTGCTGAGTCAAGGTGTTGGCTCTGCATTGAGGGTGTGTAGCTGGCATTCATACTTTATCCCTGCTTCATTCTGCTGGAGATGGATTATCCTCAATTTTTATGGAATGGCAGATGGCAAAGAAGTAGGATTAGGGGTAAAGGTGATGGGGGGAGAGGTTTCAGATGTAGCTGGCATTCATACTTTATCCCTGCTTCATTCTGCTGGAGATGGATTATCCTCAATTTTTCTGGAATGGCAGATGGCAAAGAAGTAGGATTAGGGGTAAAGGTGATGGGGGGAGAGGTTTCAGTCTCACTACATCTCTGGTTTACTCCCATTGCATGTTTCAAGTTTTCCTGAGAAGCCTTTTCTTATGACTGAGGCCTGGCATTGTCATGCTGCAGAATGACAATGCTAAACCTCACATTCAGCTGTGCTGTGCAGCTGTGCAAGGCCTAGTGTTATGCTGCAGAATGGCAATGCTAATCCTTGCAGTTGTCAGTGCAGCTGTGAGCCTCAGCATTGTCATTCTGCAGAATGCCAATGCTAAGACTCACACTTGTGTGTAGCATGCAGTTATGTTGCATAGTGTTGTCATTCTGCAGGATGACAATGCTAGGTTTCACAAGGCTGCACCCCCAAGGAAATTTGGAAAATCTTAGCCAAGGTGAACTTGATGGGAGATAGTTTAGAGAAAGAAGGCAAAGGAAATAAAGGTAAAAGAGAATCACAAAAGATATGTTAAAAGTTTTTAAAAGGACTTACAATGAATACAAAAATAACCCTATTCATTGACATGGTCGTTTCCTCGTGTGAAGAGTTACTTAATTAAAAACCAGGGACCTCACTTTTCAATTGAAATCGGATACACGATCGTTTACTTGTTCTTTTGGAATGAGGAGACATGAGGGTGGGGAATGAACAGATCATTGAAAAAAACTAAATGCTGGAAATGGAAAAAGGAAAAGGTAGAGGAAACATGCATGTGATGCCATAAACAAGTTATTAAACTGGCAGCAAAGGATTAGCCTGTTGAAAATTCAGGAGGTGGGAAGACAGAAGTTATTGGGACAAGGGACATTATAGTGAGTTATTTTGGTGTGAGGAATTAAAAGAGGTTGAAGAAAAAAATCAGGAACTTAGCTTGTGGGAGTCATTGTCTACCTTATGACTTTAAATTTGTTGCATGGAATCATGAAGTAGTATTAGTATGTGAGAGTGGATTGCACATGGAATCTGCTACCTCCAGGTCCTGGGAAAGGATGTCATCAGGAGATTGAAGCAAACCATTAGCTTGTTACCCATGTTAGGTTTACATGGAAGTATACAAACTCTTAAAATATATGGAGACTTGATGTGCTTGGGAGGAAAAAGAACATTCTTGAGGGGGCTCTTTGTTTTGCTTATATGTGACTTGGAAAAAATGATAGCTTGGAGTAAATAATGAATTAAGTAGTTTTGATGGAAGATTTGAACAGAATTTATGACTTTTCATATGTTTGAGGATTAAATAATTACCCAAATATACAATTTTAACAAAAATGAATATGTTTGACCTATATTCAAGGACACTTGGACATCAGGTGGATGATCAAATGTCTCATCCAAGGATAAGTACTAAGGATTAAAGTACTTATTGTACTTGGAATTTTTTGGGGGGAATTGATTATATGTTGGTCATTGGTGCTGTTGTCCTGATGCGGTTGTTGTAGTATTGGATGATGTTCATGATATTACTTTTGTACGATTCTTACAGCACTGCCTCTTAAACTAATAACTCACTGCTTGTGAATGCCTGACTTTTGGCTGAAATTGTGCTTCCTTGCTGCTTCTGCTTTCCTGTTGCAGGAGCAGTGAATCAGAATCAGAGGAACCATAACCTGGTGATTCTGTCAATTCCTGTTGCTCAGAAGGCAGGGTAGACACCAGTGGCAAGTGCTAATGGAAGTATGTATGTATCTTTTATCTTACTAGATTGTGTTGTTTTGTTTGGAAAGGTTAACTTTCTGGGACATCCAAAGTGAGACTGTTGCACCAAGCTGCTCATGGTAATGCTGAGGCTGGTTACCTCTTGTTTATGCCTTGGAAGCTTTTGCATTTTAGTGATCGACTGACGATAATTTAATCATTATTTTATGCATAATTTTCAATTAATACAGTGAAAATGTCAGTATTTCAACTTCACCTTTCTCCTTTGGCTAGTTGATGGAAATTAATGTCATGTAACCTTGAAATTATTAGCCAGGAGTCAAGGAGGTCAAACCACTTGGTTTGAAAATTATTAAAATATATTTTTCCTCTGAGAATGTATGAGTTATCTTCCCACGTAATTGTGTGCCAGCACGGAATCGGACTCGCTGAAGTCAAAGGAGTTAGGAAGCCCCAACTATTGACGTGCTACGGACTGCATCGTCATCGATGGGAACCAGATGGACGACTGCCGCCCCGAGATCTCCGCACACTTCGTGTCTGTACCCTCCATGGATGCTGTGGCATGGATCGTTCTCTCTGTCTTGTCCATACCCCTCTTCTGGTGATGCAAGAACTAAGAAATTCCTGTCTTTACGTTCTCTATGGAAATGGATCAAGTACAGCAAGAAAGGTACTGGGGTCTTAATGAATTCAATCGCACTGAAATAGCGGCTGCATATTCTCCATCTCGCATATTCTGTGGAAAGCTTTTTGTTCAAATAACTGAGATAGATGTCTCATCCATGACAGATGTTTGCTGCCGCCCTAGCGCCGATGTTGGGCCTACATCGGCAGCCCACTGCGATGTTGACCCAAGTTCCCCCACTCCCAGCCAATGTTGGCCCAATGTTGTGTACTGCTAGGGAGCTTCCCATGAGTTGCCTGACCCTCTCGGCAATGTTCGTCTTTTCCTACTGCCCATGCGGTGGCACGAGGCCGAGTAGGCAAAAATGAGCGTTTTCATCTATGGCGAATCGCATTATTTCTTTATTAATAACGCTGAAACCGCGAGAAAGTCCTCCTATATAAAGGTACGCAAAGCCTGAATGAACGACAGCTAATTTACGAGTTATCTGTCGTTCTCGAGCCGAATCCCATCGTCTCGGATCTTGTGTTTCAAGAGAATGAGGGAGGAAATAAGAAATGAAGGAAGAGGGGGAAAACCGGCGTCTGCCCCTGTTACCAGACGCCATTTAGGGAGATACCTTTTTTTTTCAGCATTTCTGCATTTGCCTCAAGGTTGCCTGGATTTTTCTGCCTAGGTCGACCTGCTTCTCCTTTAAAAAATATATTGTGGCGTGAGCTCGAAACATTAGCTTTCGGTTCGAGACGATCTAGAAGGATCAGAAGTTGTCGAACCCAGCTTCCATCGTTTCCGAAAAATAGTCTGCCCTCATCGCACTCCCTGGAAGATTCGAAGAAAACACTGTCGCGTGATTTCGTCGAAAGTGGCAGTGGATGTATTCACGCCTCGGAGCTCCGAACGAGAATCTCGGCCTCGGTGAAGTCCGCAGAATAGCCCGGATCGGAGGTCCAAACATTACCTCGCACTCCTTCCCTCTTCCCTTTCGCCTGCCTGCTGCCACGAGGGAAGGAGGTGTCTCCGCGTCGCCTCTCCACGTAACCTACGTCAATTTTTTGTGTCGCTTTCAGTGCCTCGTGCTGTCGTATGATGAAGCCGTAGGCCTGAGGACCCCTCCACACGAAGACTTCCTCCGTGAGTTCGTTCCGTGGCATTCGCCCTCGAGGATCTTCCCAGTTCGGGAGCCGTCCATCGGTTTCTTCGGCTCTCGCAGTGCTAAGTCGTCGTTGTAACCGTTACGGCTTCTTAAACGAAGGATCGCGAGAGGGACGACGAGGTTGGTCGAGCACTCGCTTACACGTGAAGTGTCATTTGGTAAAGTTTTTGTTTGACGGGAGGCCGTTCTGGGAAGCAAGATGAGGTGGGGGCCCTACTTGGGCCTAACTAAGAGAGGGTGTGACCCGACGTTTAGTGTAACTTGCGAACGTGAAATTCTCGCACGAGACTTCGTTTTAGGAATAAGGAGATTTTTTTTTTTCCGGGACGGGAGACCGCTAGCGTAGGTCAACCTTTAGTGAAGAGTAAGGCCGTGTTCATACTCGTGCTGTACAGCATGCTGGATTCTGCTACTGCATGCAGTCCAATGCAACATGCCTGTGTTGGATTGGATTTTGCCGCTGTTGTACATGGTGTACAGCACGAGTATGAACTCGTGGCAAGAAGTAGGCAAGAACCAGGTCTGTCCGCATGGGCGGAACTTGAAGTGAAATTCCCTTTCGTTTGCTCATTTACTCGTTATCTAGACCTTCGTGGTGCAGTTGCCCTCGTTCCGTTTCGCTGTTCGTGTCTCGTGTGTCGACCGACTTCGATGAGCCGAGGCCACGTGGCCGAGAAGTGCAAAAGCCCAGTTCGTAGCAGTAATCATGATACTGAAGGTGACCGCGCAGTAGATCTATCCTCGATCACTCTTTACCCATATTATTTTAGAAACCGTTCCCAGCTGCTGGAGAGATCGGTTTTTCCTCTACGGAGGCACTTGCCCAACACCCCCACCGATTCGTTACAGCTTCATGCACGTGAAATTCTTGCCTGGAAGTGTTTTCTCAAGTTCCGAGGATAGAATGTAAATGAGATGGGGCTCAGCCAGGGCTAGGAGGCGGGTGAGGCATTACAGGACCTGAAACGTTTCACTCGTGAGGCCTGGCGTTGTCATGCTGCAGAATGACGACGTTTGGTCTCGTTTGCCCTCCAACCCTGACGTTGCCCCATGCCGTTTCTGTTGGCTGCTCGAGATGAAGATGGCACTTCCGGGAAGGCAGATGTCGGGAACATGAAATGGAATTGGATGGTGCTACGATGACTTTATGACGGCAACCAGAGATTTTTCCGGCCCAGTTTTCGGAAACTTATTAACCGTTAGGGATACTGGCGTGCGGTTTATGGAGATTATGTCGAAAGAAATACAAGTTGGGATCGTTGCTTTGAGTATTATTGGGTCACATTCATTTTTCTGGTCAGGTATTGGAATCCCCGTACACGAATAAACTCATAAATAGAAAATGAAACCGCGAGAAAGTCCTCCTATATAAAGGTACGCAAAGCCTGAATGAACGACAGCTAATTTACGAGTTATCTGTCGTTCTCGAGCCGAATCCCATCGTCTCGGATCTTGTGTTTCAAGAGAATGAGGGAGGAAATAAGAAATGAAGGAAGAGGGGGAAAACCGGCGTCTGCCCCTGTTACCAGACGCCATTTAGGGAGATACCTTTTTTTTTCAGCATTTCTGCATTTGCCTCAAGGTTGCCTGGATTTTTCTGCCTAGGTCGACCTGCTTCTCCTTTAAAAAATATATTGTGGCGTGAGCTCGAAACATTAGCTTTCGGTTCGAGACGATCTAGAAGGATCAGAAGTTGTCGAACCCAGCTTCCATCGTTTCCGAAAAATAGTCTGCCCTCATCGCACTCCCTGGAAGATTCGAAGAAAACACTGTCGCGTGATTTCGTCGAAAGTGGCAGTGGATGTATTCACGCCTCGGAGCTCCGAACGAGAATCTCGGCCTCGGACTTCAGGCGTCTTATCGGGCCTAGCCTCCAGGTTTGTAATGGAGCGTGAGGAAGGGAGAAGGGAAAGCGGACGGACGACGGTGCTCCCTTCCTCCACAGAGGCGCAGCGGAGAGGTGCATTGGATGCTGCTTTTTCTCCCGTCTTTCCAATTTTTTTGTGTCGCTTTCAGTGCCTCGTGCTATCGTATGATGAAGCCGTAGGCCCGAGGACCCCTCCACACGAAGACTTCCTCCGTGAGTTCGTTCCGTGGTATTCGCCCTCGAGGATCTTCCCAGTTAGGGAGCCGTCCATCGGTTTCTTCGGCTCTCGCAGTGTTAAGTCGTCGTTGTAACCGTTACTGCTTCTCAAACGAAGGATCGCGAGAGGGACGACGAAGTAGGTCGAGCACTCGGTTACACGTGAAGTGTCATTTGGTAAAGTTATTGTTTGACGGGAGGCCGTTCTGGGAAGCACGATGAGGTGGGAGCCCTACTTGGGTCTAACTAAGAGAGGGTGTGACGCGACGTTTAGTGTAACTTGCGAACGTGAAATTCTCGCACGAGACTTCGTTTTAGGAATATGGAGATTTTTTTTTTCCGGGACGGGATACCGCTAGCGTAGGTCAACCTTTCGTGAAGAGTAAGGCCGAGTTCATACTAGTGCTGTACAGCATGCTGGATTCTGCTACTGCATGCAGTCCAATGTAACATGCCCGTGTTGGATTGGATTTTGCCGCTGTTGTACATGCTGTACAGCACGAGTATGAACTCGGCCCAAATCGTGGCAAGAAGTAGGCAAGAACCAGGTCTGTCCGCATGGGCGGAACTTGAAGTGAAGTTCCCTTTCGTATGCTCATTTACTCGTTATCTGGACCTTCGTGGTGCAGTTGCCCTCGTTCCGTTTCGCTGTTTGTGTCTCGTGTGTCGACCGACTTCGATGAGCCGAGGCCACGTGGCCGGTAAGTGCAAAAGCCCAGTTCGTAGCAGTAATCATTATACTAGGAGGGGCTAGGAGGCGGGTGTGGCATTGCAAGACCTGCAACGTTTCACTCGTGAGGCCTGGCGTTGTCATGCTGCAGAATGACGACGTTTGGTCTCGTTTGCCCTCCAACCCTGACGTTGCCCCATGCCGTTTCTGTTGGCTGCTCGAGATGAAGATAGCACTTCCGGGAAGGCAGGTGTTAGGAACATGAAATGGAATTGCATGGTGCTACGATGACTTTATGACGGCAACCAGAGATTTTTCTGGCCCAGTTTTCGGAAACTTATTAACCGTTAGGGATACTGGCGCCGCCAAATACCTCTAATACAGCTTTCTTTATGTTCAACCCTAGCAACGAAACTCATAATAACCCAGTGTAAGTAAAAAGACCAGTCCATAACCTTAGGGGCATGTGCTTATTTGAGTATTTATCTTTTGATTACATGTAGTAATTTCATTTCTGTGTTCGCTTAATTTTATCTGGGAATTTTTTTTTTGTGTTCAGTGAAGCTCAAGGCGCGGAACTACTGCTTCTCAGATCTTGAACTAAGTGAGAACCTTTGAAGTTACTGCCACGAATGGAGCCTCGGGATGTTTATCGGTAAGCCAGCTGCAGGAGTCGATTTTCGGTCGACTACAGACAACAGGAGACTTTGACAAGAGAATCAATCATGTGATATCTTGTTTTGATGGAGTGGTAAGTAGTGGTTCCTGTGACATGTTGATGTGATAGCATCCTATAGCACCCCCAATGGAGACCTTGTTCTTCTACTTAATTTTCAGCTTTTGCATCTCTTTTAAAAATTTACGAATTGTAGTAGCACCTCATCGTCCAACTCCAATGGTCGCCCCAACCTCAGCTTGACTTCGACAATGTAGTTTCCAGACTTGAAGCAAGCGAACTGATTGAAGCACGTCTTCTCGCTAATGACTCCTTCCCCAAACGCCTGGCACAGGTGGCAATGGGTGTTGGCTGCCTTCTCTCCCAGACTGATCTCATAGAGGAGGCAGGTGCAGAGGTGGTCAAGGTTGAACTTCTGGCTCATACTTGACGGTAAGGGATCGAAAATACACTGAACCTGCACGCAAGAAGGGAGACTATTTATAGGCGAAGCAGAAAAATTCTATAAATTTCATGAGGCTTCCTAATGAGAAAAGGCAAAAACTGCAAGAACTTTCCAGCCAACCCAATAGGTAGAATTCATTCCTGGAAAAGGTGAGGAGGGAATTAGCAAATTACAAATTTCTGCATATCATGACTGCCAGGTGCTGAGTACGGATTTTTCCTATTTGCTTTTAACGGAAATCCCAGGAAGCACTTCCATCAATAGGAAAGCCAGGAATACATGTTGACCCACTCC
Organism: Darwinula stevensoni; assembly: GCA_905338385.1. Lineage (NCBI taxonomy): Eukaryota > Metazoa > Arthropoda > Ostracoda > Podocopida > Darwinulidae > Darwinula > Darwinula stevensoni. The sequence continues at coordinate 17,458 of CAJPEV010001481.1, forward strand.
TTTTTCCATTTTAAAAATCGTTTTTCCTTCATTGTGGTTCATGGTTCACAAGCTGCTGATTTTTATCATTGACCACGCTCATCTCTTTCCCTTCATATTGACTAGGTCAAGGCACGTGGTGATTTTTCCCTTCTCTGTGCACCGAAGTGGAACAATGACATCATCTTCAATTAGAGTGTAGACTGATGCTGTTGATACCTTTCTTCTTGTGGCACTTGGCCCATGTTCAGGAACACTCAAACATATGCCAACATGCGATTTGAATAAACTAACAGATTATTTTCCACTTGTAACTTGAAACTGTGTTTGCCCAGACCACCCTGAAGCCTTAATTGAAACGAATGGAAATACATCTATTTGTTATATTTTGCATTCTACAGGGTGCTCAGTAGAAAACCCAAGGATTGCAATTAGCACACCTTTAACAACGAAATGATGTTTTCTATCAACAAGTATACATTTAGTATAATATTTTAAATATAATATATATTTATATATATAAATATATATAATAATAAAGAAATTCTTTGGTTTTCTATTGGGCACCCTGTAGAAGCAATACTTTACAAGGAAAATCATTCCTCACATCTGACTCTGATATTATTTACTGGCTTACCAAAATAAATAGAATCATAATCATGTAGCTAAATAATTTCACATTTACACTTTTGTGGGCTGATTGCTCACAAGAAACAAGCTGGTAATGACAATTTTTACTCTGAGGATGCAATTTTAAAGGATACTTTACATTTTAAAACTTGAAAAATCATTAACTGCCTGTTTCTAAACCAGGATTTCAGCCAGGTTTAACACAACTGTGAAAAAACTAATTTGCCTTGCCTTGAGTACTGAATAATTGACCTAAAGGCCAAAGTCAATTATTTACTATTCACTAACATGTGCATAGGGATGACAGCAGGTATGGTCTTGGAAATACAAGAACGTACAACCTTTCGGCATCCCTTGTTGGCAGTTAGCAAGTTCAAACATCCCTGCCATAGGTCATAGTTGCAGATTTATTTCAGCCCTATGATAAGCAATTATGAATCATAGTAGCAGAACTTATTTTTGAGCTGATAACTTTCTCAGATACCACAGCACTCCCATCTCCTGATCCATTAGCCAGTTGGAGCAAAGGAGCTAAAAGGAAGAGGGGTGGAGAGATGGATTTGCTGCCCACCACAGGTGACCTTGTTAGGTTAGTATTTGAGATTTTCCTCCAGGTGAATACAAAGGGAAGCAAAAGTCAGAAACCTATGCCAACATTTTCATATTCATACTGGTAGATCTACTACAAGGTCAACAAAAAGTTGATGTGATGGAATCCATTATGTGCCTCATGCATTGGATCAGCCATCATCAGATTGCAATTCAATTTGATGCCATGCTCCCAGAGCAAGACCCTACCACACATTCCAAAGTCACATAGCTGCTAATCTGATTCATGCCAATGAGCCTTGCTAGCAGCAACTTAATGATACCAATATCATATATCAATATCAATAGGGCAAATGGAGTCCCACTCTGAAAACAGGACATTGAATTTCACTGTGACCTGTCAATGGGTGATGGGATCCTAAGGTGCTCACATATCCAGATGACCTCCACTCATCTTTCATCAATAGTATGTAGATCTACTTGTAAAATGTGTATGATGATATCTGGATTAGTTCCTAACTTTTGCTTCATACTGTACCTAATACAATCACCTTAACTTCAATTATCCAGGGAAAAGGCAATCTGTTTGTTCATTGTACCACAAAGAACAAAGATTCAATGAACCAATAGCTTTGGTAAAGTCTCTGAATCTTTACCACCTATTCTCCTGAAAAGTCAAATGTGACCTTTGGATATGAAAAGATTCATATGTACATCCATTTAAAATTTGCAGGCACACAGATGTTGAGGACCTTTGCTCATCTTCTTGCCCTGCATCATCAAGCTTGGGATCAAGTCCAGAGGAGGACGAGAAGCCCCAGTCAGATTTCCCCAAACTTTGATTCCTCTTTGATTTCCATTGGTGCTAAGTTGGATGACATTCACCTGGATATGAAACAACTCACAAAGCTTGTAAAAGAGTCTCTCAATTGAGAGAGAGAAGCAGAGTTCATAGGAGACAAAGGCAAGAATTTTAGCATGACACATTCAGAGTTTCAGGAAGAGAACCCTGATGCTGAAACGCTGAAGGTTCTCATTACTGCTTCAAGATCTGTCTCCAATTTGACAAGACTCTTACCCTTTTTACGTTTGTACAGACTTGGGAGTCATTGAATGTACTACATGCACTCAGAGCTCATGCCCTGACGTTGGCACAGGACCTGTCTCACATGCAGGTAAATTTTACTGTGACTTAAGCCTTGGAGAAGATTTTTCAGCTAGGCAAGGATAAATACCAATTTGAGCAGCATGACACATAAAGAAGCTGAAGAAGCAGCAATAAATGCCAAGAAAGCTGCCCAGAGTTTCCAACAAAAAAATTTCACAGCTGGGATGAATGTGGTCAAACTATGGTACAGTGGCTGTAAACAGGGGCACTCTTACTATGCATTTGAAGAGGTAATTTCTGAATTTCTGTTGTCTCCAGGAATGGAACACTTGTTGAAAACAAATCACAGCAAAAAAATGTGCACACAAGTTGACTGAAGCAGCTCGCCATGTTGCCAAAGTAAAGATCTTGGAATACATACAGTCAATACAGTTGGTACTGGCAGATGCCCTCCTGTTGTAAATTTAGCTGATAAAATCACAAAGATGAGATGACCTGGACATATAATTAGTATCATTGGTATATATAGTATATATTTGTAAATATCATTAATGATAAATAATAGTTTAGATTTTTCTTGTGTATGAATTTGGTGATCATTCCATCATATCTCACCTTTTCTAGGACTGCTGCTAGCTATCTCAGAAGCAGAGATCAGAGTAGGTGAGACTATAAAGCTGCAGGGCAATATCACTGCTGCATTTGATGTAGATTTCATGGAGCCTGAGGAAAACATGGGACTAGAAGAGGTGATTCAGCATCAGACAACATCCCCTTTGGTGAGAGTAGAGGAATCTAGTGACTTTGTTGTGCTAGTTTTCCTTGACATGTCCATAATGAAGGGAGAGCAAATGCAACAGCTTATCATGATCAAATAGTGAAGACTTTGATGGAGTTTGGTGTTCAGAACCAACAGATTCAAGGTTTGATTGGCATGTATCTGAAATGGGGCATAACAGATAAACTATTGTCCACACTTTATCAACCACCAATTTGGTGTACTATGGTACTGTAGTGCCTGCCATGACTTTTTCCTTCCCCCCCCGCAGTCAGGCGCCAGGCTACAGTCCAAAGGGGTTGAAGTTAATTGCTACTTCTCCTCTACATGTATCCTTTCATCATTAACAAAGAATTAAAAACTCGACCTGGAGGGTGGAGAGGGGGAGGAGATAGAGGTTGGTGAAGGGTTCTGGACTTCGCTGCTGCTGCTGCTGCTGCTATCACCAGGCACCAGGTTAGGGTCCCTGTTGGTAAATCAGAGCCTTGCTATTTCTATTTGGTTGGAGCCAAGGTGCCTAAGTGCTGGTTGTGGCCAGGCTTGGGTGGATCTGCCTGGGGCCAGATTCTGTTCCTTGCTGGTTGGAGCCAGAAGGGACGTATAGAAATATCAAGGCCGAAATCGGATTGTGGGCGTGGGGGGGTTGGAGCCTGAGCAACCCCTTCTGGTTTCGTTGTTTAGCCATGATTGAACAAATCACGAGACCTCGCGAAAGTGCTGCATCGAGGGGGTGAGCGGAATCATTTTTTGTTCATTCACCTTTAAAGCGAAAGCTGTCAATTGCGAAGTTGTGCCAAGAATGATCTTGTACAGTCTCATTTTGGGTACTTAGACAAAGAATCAAAAGTCCTGCTTGAAAAAATGTCAGCTCTTTCTTTGGAGACCCACTTAGTATCAGGTACTGACATTTATTCAGAATTTTCCAGGGTCTCTCGGAGATGTCAACAGGTTGGTCAGATATGACATAATTCATAAGGAGTTAACTAAGCATTTTAACATGGTAAGACCCTGTGCCTCTAGGTTGCATTATTTCCATGGGAGGTCTATTATCTCATAGAGTCCACCATTCAAAAGATGCATCACATGTCCCAGACAATGGAGAATGTTGCCCTGGTTGTCTGTTCCTCATTCCAAGAAGAGAATCCAGTGAATCAGATATATTACTTTTCAATAATTAGTTTCTGTTGTTAGTCCTGCAATGAATATTTTTCACTTTAGGACCCTATAATGGAAGACCTTCCCATGCTTCAGAATCATTTGGGTAGCATCATAAAGGGAGAATTCATGGGAGTAGGAGTGACTTCAAAATCTTGAGTCTTCACGAGCAACCGGGTGGGCTCAACTAATATCTGGATGAGGAATGTCCTACTTATGAGAATGCTGGGTGACAATCCACTTGGGGTCATGTAAAACATTGCATTTTGTATTTGCAGAGCAGCAACAAGAGAAGTGCATACTGGAAGTGAATCACTGACGACTACAATGAAGACGTCACTGTTGAATGCTTTGCAACTTTGTGAGAAGTTGACGCAAGATTGTAGTTCACATGACCTCTTATAAATGTTATGAAAGGTGTCAAGAATATGGAGCAGATCTGCTCATTCACTCAATCTTATCACCCAAAAGAATTGAAGAGATATGGGGAGGATACCCTCCAAGTTCTGCTGGAACATGCAAATGCAATAGAAGGGCTTGAAGACATGGATGATGTGAATGATAGATCTGAGGATATGGATGGCCTCTTGACTCTTGGTCCCTATGCTGGACAAAGATTGGAATTTGAACAACTAAAAAGAGAATATAAGATATTCAAGAACAGGATATGGGAGTTTTTCCATGATAAGGGAGAAACTCCACTTGCAAGGGCAAGAGTATTTTATCAATGTGAGAATCAGAAGATGGAGCTCATTCTTCCCTGAAGGGTTCTTCACCTCTTCTTTCAAACCCCATGCCTCTATAAAGATATTGAGAACTTTCTCCATCTTGTACTGTGCTGCTCCATGAAACTACACCTGGAATCTGTGGTAGAATTCATTTGCTCTGTTTTGGAAACTCATGCACGACGGTTGCCCAGTCAAGTCGTCTTTTCGAAACTAAAGACTTCACAAAAACGTAACCGTTCCAGGAGGTTCGAGATTCCGACTACCCACCGTCTACAGTTGGGAACTGGTCTAAAAACAACTCTCCTCTAAGTGGTATTTCATTACCACAGGACATTTGGACTTCAAGACCTCCAAAGTCATCCAGAGGCAGTTGGGAAGAACTGCAACACTGCCATTTCTTTGAATTCAATGGGTTCTTGTATTCAAAATTAATAATAAAAGAAATTCTTGCCTTTTGGGGGAGCTTCAGTTATTGGAAGAGCACATAATTTGCATGAATTTGTTGGTAACTGTTTGGAACAGATATGACTTCTTAGATGCATCAATACGAGGGGTCCTGCAAAAGTTCTGTCGGTTCCTCAGTTGTCTTTCGCGTAAGCGAATGAAATGCTTCTGTTCCCTTCCTATATAATCTAATTACAGTGTAAAAAAATTCTCGACCCAAGAGGAAGCGATGGAGACAAGGAAACAAAAAACAAGTGCAGGTGGTCAGCCTGAATTTCCACATTTTACGAAAGAGCATCAGCAGGTGATCATGTTGCTTTTCTTCCGCCGTGGTTCAAATGTGAGAGAGTGCCACAACGAGTTGAAAAATGTGCTCAGTGACGAAGCCCTGTGTATCAGGACTGTGGAAAGGTGGTTCGCGAGATTTTCGACGGGACATTTTGGCGTCAAGGACTACCCTCGGGAGGGACACCCCTGGACATCGACCAATGAACAATGCGTGGTCGGGATTGCAGTGACGTCAGTTTACAGAATCCTGCACGACCACCTTGGCCTCAGTGTTAAAGCTGCCAGATGGGTGCCCCGCCTCTTGACATGGGAGCAAATGAACGCCCGTCTGTAGTTCAGCAGCTGGTTCCTCGAAGAATTTGACGAAGGCAGATCTCCGAAGTTCCAGTTCATTGTCACTGGAGACGAGGCTTGGTTCCACAAGTCTGACCCAGAAACCAAGCAGTAGTCAATGGTCTGGACCAAAAAAGGAGAGGCTCCCCCGGTGAAAGCTCGTTGAGAAAAGTCTGCCGGAAAGATCATGTTTGCCATTTTTTTCTCCCATGATGGGATCGTCACCAGCGTACCGCTTGAGCAGAGAAAGACTCTAACCTCCCAGTGGTACGTGGACAACTGCCTGCTGAAAGTGTTCAACAAGCTTCAGGGAGGTTGCCCCAAGTCCATCCTGAAGAAGCATTTCCTCCACCATGACAACACGCCAGCGCACAGGGCTTCAAAGACATTGCTGTTCATCAGCGCCTCTGGCATCCAGCTGATTGAGCCCCCGCCCTACTCCCCAGACCTGGTGCCCTGTGACTTCTGGCTGTTCTCAAAAGTCAAACAACCTTTGCGAGGAAAAGTCTTCAAGACCATCAACAATGTCATCGAAGCTGTCAACACTCAGCTGAACCAGCTGAAAAAGGAAGATTTCGAGCAGTGCTTCCAGAGCTGGATATACTGCCTTAAAAAGTGCAAAGATATCGGCAGCAAATATGTTGAAAAGTCATGAATAAATACAGAATCAGAAAAAAATAGAGAAAAATCTACTTCTTTTTTTTCAATGAAAACGACAGAACTTTTGCAGGACCCTATAGCTATCTAATTGGAAGGGGGATATGATGTATATACATTAACAGGTATATAGTGCAAAAGTAAAGATTGGTGATATTTTAATGACTAGTTTCAAAAAAAGGTATGAAATGATCTTTTACATCTCAAAAGTTTGCTAATGGTAGGAACTTCTAATGCACTTCACTCCCCTGAACCCCACAGAGTTAATGCATTCTCTAAGCCTATGGTGAATTTCGCAGGCTCGCTCAGCTTAACAGCATATCCTTCCTGGAAAATTCAGACTTTTCACCTCAGGTTTGTGGGAAGGAAAACTCTTTTTCCTACACTACTGTTGTCTTAAGAATTTCTGTCCCAACAAAGAACATTATTATTGTTATTCTAGCATGGAACTGGGTGCACTGAGGCTAAAGGAGTTAAGAAGCTCCAACTACTAGCTTGCTACCGACTGCTTCGTCATGGGTGTGAACCTGATGGATGACTGCTGTCCCAAGATCCCAATACTCCTTGTGGATGCCATGATGTGGATTGTTTGCTTCATCATCTTGAGGCTTCCAGCTCCCTACTGCTTAAAATGAGCCTTTGCGATGAACAGGCCCGACTTGCCCAAGCCATACTCCTCCTCTTTTGGGGACTTGGGAAGTGGTAGCAAGAACCAGGAACCTCTTGGTGCAAGAGATATTGATAATTCCACTGTTGGAGGTTTGAAATAAAAGCAGAGTTTTGTTTTGAGCAGTGATAGCCTGACCCTAATTCTGGCTTGGATGTCCCTACCTTTGAACTCATGGGAACAAGGACTTTGGGAAAAGGCAAAAGGAAAGCGGAAAGC